>JAGSMW010000020.1:9607500-9872500 GCA_029286795.1 Byasa hedistus | reverse complement strand
GAGACTTAACACCTTATGTACAGCTCCACGTTGTTATGGGCAAGCTTCACTTACCATCAAAAGTGACGAAGCGAACGTCTTATTCATCTCTACGCTTAGTCACATAATAAATTCTAATTAACAGCTAAATATATTAATGTTCTTAAAAATTTCAACAGAAACACCATTTGTGACCACAATCACTTATAGGCAAGGCAATTAAATAATTTTGATTGCGTTTCCACTTCCCGCTGTATTGGTGTAGCAAATGGCCGTGTCGGCTAATTAATAAAAAATTCCACGTGAATCCCTCCACGTAATGATTTCTCTTAAATTTCATGATACTGTAAAAACGAATCAATTACTTCAATGTTTGCAAATCAATAAAAATTTTAAAGTTAGTGCTGTGTTATTTTATTACTAAAGAAACGTGATCGTTTGAGCTTTAGGGTAAGAAGGAATGTTATGTGATGGTAACTACATGATGATGTAATCACAAGTCGATTTATTAACGATATGAAACAGAATCCTTATTCGAAAAACATTAAATTTCTTTGCATCTGTTCAAGAATACACAATAAATATATTTCGAGCATTTTTTTTATTTATTTCTATCGACTAAGTTGTTTTATAAGGTCTAAGTATTTAGGTTATATTAGTTTTTTTGTGCAAGCTACAAATTTATTGTAACGTTTACAATATTCGAGTTTCCGATTGAATTTCATGTAAATTTCGCGATCTCGTAATATGGGACAAAATAATCGCCGACTGCCGGCGACATTACCGAAATAGCGAAACTTTCCGTAATTTTAGAGCGCTGCAAATAACTTTCCTTAAGCATAAATCGTTATAGAAGAATATTTAGGTAACGAATGAATTTCTAACCGTTTGACGGATCATCTTTTTTTTATATACTACTATGCGACGGGACGAGCAAGACGTTCACCTGATGGTAAGCGATACGCTTGCCCATGACAATGCGGTGCTAGTTAAGATGGTATACACTGCACCACATTGCGCTCGTCACTTTGAGACATAAGGTGTTAAGTCTCGTTACCCTAGTAATTTAGCTATAACGTCATTCAAATTTGAACACAGTAATGTTTGCACACTACTATTTGGCGATTGTAATAGGAGCTGCGGTGGTACCTAGACGGTCTCCGGCAACAGAGACCTACCACCTGGTAAACAGACCGCGTTATGTTCCCACTGCTGGGATGGGTCATCTCTCAAAAGAGAGAGTCAACCAGATCTTTTTGTTCAGCGTGAAGCATAAATAGGCTTAACACTTGAAAATATTATTCATCATCGTCTCAACCGATAGACGTTCAGTGCTGGACATAGACCTCTTGTAAAACATTATTGCTAATAAGTAATTAAAGTTGAAGAGCTTTTTTATGAAATTTTCTAGTATTATAAAAATTGCTATATATATGATATTTCACCAGGTGGTAGGTCTCTGTTGCCGGAGACCGTCTTGATGGGTACCACCGCAGCTCCTATTTCAACCGACAAATAGTAGTGTGCAAACATTACTGTGTTCAAATTTGAATGACGTTATAGTTAAATTACTGGGGTAACGAGTCTTATGTCACCTTATGTCTCAAGGCGATGAGCGCTATGTGGTGCAGTGTATACCATCTTAACTAGCGCCGCGTTGTCATGGGCAAGCGTATCACTTACCATCAGGTGAACGTCTTGCTCGTCTCGTCGCATAGTAGCATAAAAAAAAATCTTTGAAAAATGTAAATGTTCATTATATACATACGTTTACATTCTTTCATATAAAATGGCCACACCTTTTTATGACAAAGTATTGCCAGTCGGTCTCCGGCAACAGGGACCTATCATACATTTTAAAGTGCTTATAATTGTAATCTTTACCCTAATGTTTTTTTTTTAAAGTTTCGAAAAACTGTTGTTTATTATATTTGATTTGAATCTGATGTGATTCGTATCTGTTTTAAATATATATGTACAGTATAATGGTAGGTTAGCATATGGGATGGGATGTACCCGGGGGACTACAATTTGCTCCTCGAGTCCCCGGCCCTAATCACAAGCTACCTGTGGCAGCCGAAGCATGTGGCTCGGACTACAGTCGCGCGCAGCCTTCCACGCGATACAGTCGCGTGGTCGCGTTACGCCGCCCTCAGCGGTTTCCGAATGAAACGTACGTCCGAATAAAATCCGCGAAACATTTGCGGTACGTTACATACTGAAATAAATCCCAAAAAAAAAATCACTAAATAGTTACACATGAAATTTTAATGATTTTTTTTAATTATAATATAGTAAGCATGTTGTTGTGTTGTGGTGAAAGCCCAAGAGATTTCGGGGAACGAGACCACCTGTTGTTAGCGATTTGGAATAGTCCAGCGGACGGCGTCACAATCTGTTTACAAATGGGGGGGCCACCCCCCCCGCTGATGGACCATGACGCAACGTTTTATGGGTGCCCTGTGCGAGCGTTACTATGGCGGAAAAACAACACTTGTCGCGTGAAAATAGATTTCCGTTTTTCCACCTACGTTATGCCAAACATCATTTCACGGTCTCGCCGTGGTCGGGTAAATACACGTTTGGAGAACTCAATTACAAGCGAACAGTTAATTTCGAAAAGTATTCAAATTTTTTGTTTGTTCAAAAATACTTTTTTGTTTACATGTAATTTTTCAAATTATTATTACATTAGTAACTGCTATAATGGTAAACGTCTTATTCATATTCAGTTTTGGAAAATATTTAATAATGTAAGAAATTCGTGAGTTTGATATGCTAATTTAAAATTTATTTTATTTTCATCGTATACAGGTTATTTCAAGTTAGTGCTTTTAGTACCATAATTGCGAAATTTAAACAATATTAGGTTCATATTACAAAAATTGATAATACGTAAATTAGGTATACTGAGTAACCACTGCACCACTAAGGTATATACACCCATTAAACAAATAAAAAGAGAATCTAAAAATAAACCCACATTTAAACATTATACTAGTTTGATATCACTTATTTTCTATAATCACTTTCATACCTAAATCTTCCTTTAAGTTATATTAATGTTATGTTATTGCGAATAAACAATTATAGAGAATAAACAATTCTGGGAATGACTGCGTTAGTCTAAAAGGAAATTATGTATAAAAAAAAAATTTCATCTAGTTCCTATTTTGGTGTTCTGCAGAACACATTGCGGAGAGTGTGCGCTGGAATGACATGCCAATTCAGTCATACCCCTTTCACTACCGACTAGTCACCATAATTATTAGTTAGTTAGCGTAGTTTTTCAACGAAGTTCAGCTTATATTTTTTAATACAAACAGTAAAGTAATCGAACAACTTATCAGCGTAAATTTTTCCGTTTTAACACAACGGATTGTGCCTTTTAACTCATCAGATCTCATTGCCCGTTAACACCAGGTGGGATCGTAGTCACGCAGCAACTAATTTATTAAAAAAAAACTGTGGCACAGTAATAATTCTTATTACATAGTAGTTCCAACAGTTCAACAATAAAAATGTGCAGAGCGCGTCCGCTGTTTACGCGACACGGCTGCTCCGCATCAAAACACAACGTCCAAACAAACACGAGCGGCGCGGGGCAACAGTGATCAATCTTAAGTGATTTACGTGTTACTTTTGTGATCGGTGCGTGATTAAACACATTGTGGTGAACCTTGGACCTTCGCAACGTGAACATTCAGACCGGATATAAAGTGATAGATTGTGATGTGATGATGCGGCGGGGCAAAGCGCTGCTCGAAGGCAGCAGGCAGGGCTCTGTCGACGGCAACAGCAACGTGGCTAACGATAAGGAGCTCGTTCATAAATGTCACAGCGATCCAGGCGGTGGGAGGGCGTTGGGTGCCACTCCGAGGTCTTACAGGCATCGTTCTGCCTCGGGCGCACTGAGGAAATGCGTCTTGACCCTGGACGGATACTCATATGTTATAGGTAAGCCAACATAAACGCGCATATACAGGGATCTAGTAGGAGAAACCTTTATTGCACTTACAGACTTTCAACCACTTAGGTAGATAAGCTGATCGTCTGGCCCCTTCGTGATACAAAAATTAAATAGACTCGCCTTTCAATAATATTTTGTCAACATAAAAGATTTTTTAACCAGCAGCGTCCGCGTCACCTAAAGGTCAAAAAAACAGGTTTACCCGGTGGTAGCTCCCTGTTGCCGGAGACCGTCTGGATGGGTACCACCGCAGCTCCTATTTCAACCGCCAAATAGTAGTGTGCAAACATTACTGTGTTCCGGTTTGAAGGGCCCTGTAGCGAGTGTAATTATTGGGGTAACGAGACTTAAACACCTTATGTCTCAAGGCGACGAGCGCAATGTGGTGCAGTGTGTACCATCTTAACTAGCACCACGTTGTTATGTGCAAGCGTATCACTTACCATCAGGTGAACGTCTGCTCGCCTCGTCGCAAAGTAGTATATAAAAAAAAAAAACAACGACTGATATTAGGAATGATATGAACTAAAACTACTGAGGCTTATTTAGTCCATTTTCTCGTGACGACAACGTAGATTAAACAGCCCACTTAAAATTCCCACTACTGGGTCTCGGAACCCTATCTTTCAAGGAGAGAATCAAGGGTATTTATTCACCAGGCCTAGTACGGTTGGTAAATGTCCCGTTTCAACGAAAGCTGATTCGGAAGCATATCTTCTCAAGATCTATACCTTCCAAACTTAGCTATTATAGCTTCTAGGGTTTAAACAGATAAATAAATGACATCATATGTTATCTTTTATAATATACTTTAGTATCTTAATGCTCGAGCTTGACTTGTAGACTGTACACCATATTTGCTAAGGCGTATCTTATTTTAATCATATTCTAGAAACCTACACAGAAACCGCAAAAGCTTTAATCACCATTTGAAGCGATGGACGTGTACTGCTGGACATATCTCTTGTAATGTATTCCACAAAATACGGTCTTGTACTGTTTGAAGCTGTTTTTGCCTGTTTCTTCTGTCCACCTAGTTTAAGGTCCATCAACGCTATGCTTTCCTGTACGGGGTCGCCAATCCAGCTATTTAAAACCCCAACGTCCATCGCTTTAATGCTTTAACATTACTCACACAAAAGTAAACATTTTAAAAAAGCGTTTTGTCCTTATTCATGTTATCTATACGTGGTCGCTTAGAAGTTCAAATATTTTATATTATTTTTTTCTCCATGTATAATAAGAGAGTATAATATGTATTATAATGGTGTATTATTACGTTTAAGTAAACGACCATTGGGATGACAATTGATGCATATATATACTTCCAAATAGATTGTATGAATCCAACTTTTTTAAGATTTTTCTCTACATTCGCAATGCAAATAACAGAGAAATAATATTGTATGTGCATTTTGCTTAAAGTTCAGTCTGCTTTAAACAAACTCACTACTAATGTTATGTGACAATGACGTTGAAGACGGTGAACATGTTCTGAATACTGCAACTGAAAGATAAATGCGAGATTATACTAATAAAGCGAAAAATATAAACGAGATCAATTTAACCTCAGTTAAAAAGGATGTTAATAATTACAATGAATACAAAACTTTAATAGATCTACAATCTGATGATGATAATGGAAGTCTAGTAGTAGACGTTGACGAAGCTGATAATGATTAAAAATTAATCTTTGGAACTATGTACACATCCTGTTATATTCAAGCTTCAAGGACAATTCGTATTATTTACATAACATCAAAATCGGTTACGAAATAATAAATTTCCTCTACTCTTAACTTTAACACCCAAAGCCATTACGAGAACAAATAACCGCGCCGGCCTAGAATATTTCAAGTTTACAAATTTTATATAAACAAGCGAAAGAAATCCAATTCATTACGCGAAAACTCGAAAAGTTCTTCTTTTCCCAAATTAATTTCTTAGTCTATATTAACTGTTGTATTTTTTACATCGCGCGATTCAATATTCATAAAGTTAGGTTAGTATTTCCTATAGAAGTTAGTTTTGTAAAACTTCCATTCATAACGTTGAGTTAAGACAGCCTTAAACTATTACGTATATAGCATTCTATATATGTAATACATGTTTCTGAAAACGATTGTATATGAGAATTGTTATAATACATATGTTATTTTATCAGACTTTTTTATATTCTACGTAGTGACGAGACGAGCAAGACGTTCATCTGATGGTAAGTGATACGATTGCCCATAACAATATAGCGCTACTAGTTAGGGTAGTATACACTGCACCACATTGTGCTCGTCGCTTCAAGACATAAGTAGTTAAGTCTCGTTACCCCAGTAACTTCACTAGGTTACAGCACCCTTAAAACCAGAACACACTAATGTTTGCACACTACAGATTGGATAAATAGGAGACCTATCACCAGTATAATATTAAAAAAATAAGTACCTTCGTGTATGTTTAGTAATTACCAATAATATTCATGAAAATTTTTTCAACTATATAAAATATATTACAGCGCCGTACTAACCAATTTTATAATCCACGGTCTATCTAATATTATCGAAGATGAGTAATCTCAAACTATTTAAACAATATCTTTTATCAATACAAAGCAAAAAGGAATTATCATTAATTACGATACAAAGTTTTTTGCCATAACAAGATGAGCACAAAACTGAACAATCACAAAAACGCTGATGAGCATATTTAAACAATTTTCGCTCATGATTTAAGTCGTTTGACGATCACCGGACAAATAGATTTAGAGAGTCCATCTAACTTAAATATTATATTTTTCACTCGGTGTAATTTGAATAATAAAAGAGAATGAGAAATTTTTAATAAGTAACACACAAAAGCGTATTTATTTATTTATTTACTTAACGACCTCCAACGAGGAATACACGACATGTAACAAGTAACAAGCGTAAGTTGAAGAAACATTGAATCATTCATCCAGGGTATACTTTTTCGTGCCGATGGTCCTAATTAGGTACTAATAAACAAAAGGCGGATTGTTTAGCGTTCGCGGGCAATACGCAACGCGTTCGCGTTTCAACATCCGTGACGCATCTAATGTGCGTCACGGATGTTGAAACGGAGCTGTACCGCGTCATAGTCGCCTAATAAGACACCGACTACAGCGATACTGGACACGACTTCTTTTATTTATTTTTACGAAGTGAGTCTTCTTGGCGATTATTTAACCACGGCTTCATGAGACCCTCGAGTTCGCGGTTCCGGTAACCCCGAACTAAAAACTGGGTATGAGTACCATGTTATCTTTACGCTATCAATACTTAGTACTTATATAGTTCAGCTTGAGATTAATGTATTTAAACTTGCAATCTAAAAACGAAAACCAAAGACAAAACATTCCCAATTTCATACGCCAAACACAATATCAAAAAGCAGTCCCAGGATTTATGGAAAAGACAATTCGAAACAGAAGCCCCAGCCCATCATATACACAATTTGCTACCCACTCTAGACCTCATCCTTGAATTCATAAAATTCATAGAGCCCACTTTCGAAATGACCCAAGTACTAACAAACCACGGCTACCACCGAGAATACTTAAAACGATTTCACATCTCCGAGACTGAGTTATGCCCCTGTGACGATGCAAGTGTGCAGAGTCTAAAGCACCTAACCGAAAACTGCACAATATTTACCCGGACGAGACAAAATCATGAAATGACCTGCGAAAATCTAAAAATAGCACCATATAAATTGACAGAAATCACAAGAAAACAAAGCACCACAGCATACCTGTATCCATTAGCAGGTTTAAATCTTTCAAAAAAAAAAAAAAATGTATTTAAACTTACATATAGTTTTACCTATTCCCGACGAATATCGGCCAGAGATAAGATGGTAAGAATATTCTCCATTTGTGCATCACCTCCTCAATCTGTATGCCAGAAATGTCAAATACCATAAATACCCCTTTTGTATACGTTCCGTATGTTTCCATCAGTATAAGTGTCATCCATAATCTCAATTGGTCAGATTAGAATACGATATAGAAGCGAATGAGGTTTTACTACTTAATTACTTTAATAAATTGATCTTAAGTAGAATTCCGTATCTCCATGATCAAATAGGTTCTAATACTAAATCGCAGCTTCCTATTATTAGAAGACTATACTAAAGCGGTAATAGTGTAGTGTATATTATGGTAATACTGTTTATATTCAATTGATGTTAGGTTTTATTAACACAACCGCTACAGCTACGTCGAAATTAGGGATCCGAAATATGTTGGTTGGTAAACTTTAAAAAATTCCTTCATCCTGTGTGATGTCCATTATGTTGAGCTTGGTGAAAATGGCTGAACTATAATACTCAAAGTTATCTTAGCTACTTTCTTTTAATTACGAAAGTTTACTTTTACAGCAGAACCTAAAAAACACATTTGCGATTGCGTAAACGGTAATAACGGTGTCAAATCAATTCGGCGCCGGTGCTTCATTGTGTACTTTTCAAATTTTACACAGGTGTATAAAATGGAAGGTGAATCGGTGCTTAGTTCTTTGTTCGTGGTAATGAGTCGAAAAATTCGCTAAAGGTTAGCCTGTGTTGCTACGCTAATTAGTTTGCCTGTTCGCTTGTTTGCGAGTGCTCGAAAAATATTTATTTAGACATCGTTCCCCTCCGTTGTTTGACTTCGTTGAGAGCCTGATACTCGATAATTTCTTTTTTGCTACAATCGTACAGTTGATCCAAATTTCACATGGTGTTAAATGACAGTAAAACCATGGACAGTGGAATGAGTTCGCTTAAAATAACCGGGATCTAGTATTTTGATAGCAGGAACACAAAATAGTTTCCGATTTCCGTTATGAGAGTAAATCGCAAGATACGAAAATACCCTACGACCAAACAATTTTAAATTCATGTCGTTTCGGAATTGAACCAGGAACTATCGTGTTACTTATTACGGACATAAGCCACGGAGGCAGTTAAATTAATGTAAAATTATGAAATATTACGAAAATATGTTCCAATACTTAAGCAGTACATTAACGGAAACTAATAATACTAACATAACTGTAATAAGTTTGTAATAGCATAAGTCTTTATTTTATACAGTTAAAAGGATTTTAACTAGATAAATGAATGAACAGTAAAAAAAATTACTGGGTAATTGTTGAGGAAAGGAAGCTGTTTATAATAATGGCGGAAGTTCCAACAATAATGAAGAGTAATCCAATCACGACGTTGTTTGCGACAGAAACGTATACATACTCTTTGATGTCAAAACATGTAACAAATTTTACAAAGATAATTGACTGTGATGTTATATAAAGCAATTTATGTTTTTTTTTAATTATTTACAATATAGAAGATATTAAATTACTTAAAATTCATACAGACCGACAGGCTACATAGATATGATGTAAAACTCGTAAATAATTTTTATTAATGGTCTGGGTATTATTTATTTCTGCTATCAAATTATAATGTATTAATAAAAGTATTTCGTATTAAATGACACTGTAATTAGCGAAATTACTGTGGTAATTATATTTAACTTCATTATCCCAAGGCGATGAACACAATGTGGTGCAAAATTTGTCATAATAACTAATGTTCTTACCCTAATCATATTATTATGGGTAAGCGTACTTTATCATGATGACTAAAATGGTTTTTAAATTTTAATGAGAATAGAAGAGGACTTCATGTAGTGAAAGTCATAGAAATAAACTTATGTTCAGCAGTGGACTTGTATAGACAGAGAATGGTAAAGATGATGGTGAAAGTAATTCATGTGATGGTGTTACAGGAAAGCAACGACTATATTATACTTAGAACCTTAAAGCTTGTGGTAATTTATTAATATGTCTTCAAATGAAAATTTACTGTAATTAAATAGTATCCATGTTTAATTAAATTTGTATAAATAAAAACTTTACTGTTAGTCTGTAAAATATTTCAAAGTTCGCTGCAACAGATGTGTTATATTTGCCTTAACGCCGTTTTCAGGACCACTTGTTTGCTAAGAGTTAAAGCTATTATTTATAAATATTACGAATGTTTTGTTTATCAAACACGGAGCTAGTTATTTAAATAAACATCCATTAATATCTTTAATCGCACAAGTTACAATGGCCATTGAAATTTTATACTGACTTTACGTATGTCAAATACTTTAAATTTACTGTTTTCTGATAATTTCATCTAAGTAATAATGATTTTTCTTTTCAAATCGGCACTTTTACTTTTGTTCCTGTTTCATACTCGTAAGTAAAGTAATACTATAATAATCGTATTACTCCAGGAGCAGTATTTTTCGGCTATTTATAATTACAGAAGTATTTCAGCTCTTTTTTAATTATTAAAGCTTACTCAGTTAGTAGCTTTTTTTACTACTCTATTCTCTCTAATTATAATATGCTTTTGGGTTAGAAATCAAAAGGCTTCAGATAGATAGGTATATAAGTACTAACAAAGGTTCTTTGACTCATTAAGCACGTAGCTAGTTTGTTATTATAACCATTATCTTCACAGTTGTAATATTTATAACTATAGTATTACTGATATGAACGCTTTGTGTAAAAGTTCCCTAAATTAAAAAGTATACTGAAAAAGTTTCATTAGGATAAAATGTACATAACACCTTTGAATCTTTTCAAGAACTGACATTACAAACAGTACCGGTGTATCTGATCAATATCGGCATCAATTGCTGATCTTACTACACACAGTTTCCAAGGTTAAAATTGAGAGGAAATCTCGTTTTAAAAAAGCAGGCTACTTCGATTATCAGTCGGAGACTGTAAGGGTATAATTGAAGTCAGGAAGCGATAAAGACAAAGCTATCACAACGCGTTGTCTTAACTAATCAAGTACAGATTGTTCAGCCAATGCAATATCCGTTCAATTAGCCTCAGGTACAACTGTCTACCGCTCCCAATCCGTGATCGGAGTGATGTTGTCGTAGTGACGTCATACATAATGATATCAACTCGATAACGCTTTATCAGATAGCCGTGATGTAGGGTTAATCGAACGCGTTTGTTAGTTTGATTCACCGGCCCGTCTGGCACTTTGATAGTTGTTTGCCGGATATTATACAGGATGTCGTGTACTCACTAAAACGTACTGAAATGTTAAATAACAATTATAAACTAGAATTTAAAAGTATACCCGTTAAGTTTAACTAAAACGGAAAGAGAAGTTGATAATTTATTGTTTTCAAATGGCTGTCGCTTATAACTATAAGGCTGTTGATACTGATGCCTTCTTACTCAATATTTTTGGACTGTTACTCATTGACAGCAGATTTACAACACGAAGGTCATATTTTGAATGAAACACTACTATTAATATGTTTCCTGGAATCGAACTGAGGGTCTGAGTATTACAAAGTAACCACTTACCCAGTCTCTGCCCCACGGCTGCAGTTAAAGCCTACAGAGGATCTAAAAGCCTAGTAGTTCTATAAAACTCGTACTACAAAGAAAGTTTTCATTTAAATATGGAATCAAATTATCCGCATACTATTGAAACTGTGATGAAACTTGAATATAATACAGAGTGTGAACGCGAGGAGGCAAAAGGATCGATATGACTACAAAACTAATAGTATATATCCAGTAATTATTTTAAAACATAGTGCATTAACTATATTACGTTCTGTAGCTATTCGCGACGATGTAGTGTTTCCATGTTATTATATCAGCATGTATATTAGAGGGGGATTACTGGAGGGGAGTCTATGCATGACATTTTATTATACATACGATTACATAGAACTTTAACGCACCAACATCGACTGTTTATTTTGTATTGACTTTAGTAAATAAAGAATCTACTAATATTCTAAAATAAAATGTACAGATTTGTTTTTTGTTTTCGTTTTTATTTGAGAAAGAAAATACATAAAAATTATGAAAATAGTGTTCGAAATTGCAAATAAAAAAGTAAATTAGTCGATTGTGTCGTTAAGAACTTTTTTGAGATGATATCAAAAAGTATACGTCTGAAGTCTGTCAAAAACCATAAGTTCGAATAATATAAATTACGTAAACATAAAATCAGAACGCAGACAGATATAAGAGTCCGATTAGTCCGGTATTTCTTTTCTTTTTTCTTCTTTTACTTTTTTCTCCTTACTAAATTTTTTATTCAGTATTCTAATTATTCTTTTTTCTGCAAAATATACCTTGAAGTTGTTCCCATAAAGATATCTTTTTCATAACAGATAAAATATTGAAATTACGCTAAGCACATGACATGCATCGTGCAGTTATCGGCGTAAAATAACGAGTCGGTTAGTTATTTCTTAACCTTAACTAGGTTACTATCCCACCGTAAGCGTTAATTTATTATTATAACTTAATTTAAACGCAATAGATGCCTAACTAGATTGAAATCCAGTTGCATTGTATCCCGCCATTTAAAGCCGTGCCTACTTTCCATATAAGGCAGCTTGTCTCGAAGCTTGTTCGATATCGTGACTTAGTTAATTTGACTGCTAAACCATTTTAAACTTAAACATCATAAAGAAATGGTACATTTTGTGAGTAGCAGACTTCTCTATGTTCAATCGCGTGTGCCTTAATTTGCTAGCTTACATTCTAAAACGGTGTCAGAATAACTTGCATTTGTAAGCACATGTTCAGGTGATATGAATTAATTCTCAGCTTTAATGTTACTGACAATCGTACATTTGTTTCAATGGTTTTTAATAAACAATTATAAAGGAGGTTTTATTTATTTTTATCAACTATATTAGTTTTGCTATTAGTAACGTTAGTAACTTATATTTTAATAGCATGTGTTTATGAATAATGAAGATAAAGGGCTATTCTCTATTTCTTTAATTTGCCACTTGGTATTTTTAGCATTTTTACATTATCATTGGACTCAGGGTTTGGGGATCCGGAAACAGCGAGCTTAATAAACGTATTATAAACGTTTAGCGATTATTTATACCAATCAACATAAAATACAGGACAATGAAAAAATTTAAAGTAAAACTTAAAGGGAAAAGCGATAACGAAACAATGAAGTTAATATAAACATAGAACAGTCTAGTTTTTAATGTTTCTATCTAACAAAAATAAGTACTTTTACTTGAAAAAAAAAATAAGCACTAAAACAGTCGTATTAAGAAACTTTAACGGAATTCAAATAAAGCAAAGAGGAGCAGAGAGTAGCATTTGAAAATGTAATGATGAATGAAATGGAAAAATACTCGCTGAAAGCAAATCCTGTACCTGCCAAGGTAGATCATGGATAAACATTGTTGTTTGTATAGCCCGACGAACTGTAAAATCCCTTCGCAAAATATCTAAAGAGCTCTGCTCTTGAAAGTGATGTGTAACTTGAAATAGAAAATGTAATGAAATTGCCAGTTGAATAAAGCTTTTTTTATTTTATTCCGTTATTGCATTAGCTAATAATGTAAGGTAAATTAAATTTGAGTATGTGTGAAAACTGTTTGGATTTTTTTGGAAATATTCCAAAGGTTTTCCAGGTGATTGTTCTCTCAGTTTCTTTATAGCTTAATGTTCAATCAGATATTGTTACTTCGGTACTATAACAATATTTAAAGCTTTAATACGACATATATAAAATTAAAAATGTTTTATTTTATCTCGTAAGAAAATTTAAGTTAGTTTAACTAAATTAAGCATCATGTTTTCAGGCACTTCCCTAATTGTAATTGCCTAACCAGTTTTGTGGATAATCTTATATAACTAAAACCAAGATTATCAAAAAGATTTAATAGTATTCGTATTAATATCAGCACTAATTCTGATATTTATTTTCTTGAGCTATTGCTGCGGAATTCAAACTAGAATTTTGTCTAAAACAGATTATTTTCAGTTAAGTGTTGAAAATTAAAATATAAATATAACAAATTTAATTTTTTTTAAATCAGATTCTCTCTTAGCAGTATTGGCCAAAAGGTCAAAATGGAAAAACTCCAGAAAAATGGAAGTTTCTTTCTGTGACTTAAATATCGCGCTTTGCAATCTGTAGGTTATTGTTGTGAATATTACTTTCAAAACTTTTCAGAAACTTATATTCAGCAGTGAATACAATAAGCTGGACTGACGATAAAAAAATCAACAATATAATATTACCTTAATTATTAAAACCTGAACAGTGTTATTTCAAAGTTGTGTATGTTATAAGCTTTAAATAATTCAGTTGAATTTATTATAATACTACGCTTAAGTTTTCCATCTATTAAATAATATCATGAAATACTTTGGAATTGTCACAAAATTCTTTTAAATTTACGTTAATAAAAAAAAACTTTTACAACTTTAATGTCATGTTCTAAAGAATGTATTAAGGTTATATTATTTTCATTAGTTTATGTATTTTCTTTGGATCGTTTGTTTATCACTCCAACTTGTATCAGTGTAAAATCTTTGTGTACTTTTGAATAGCGCGCTATCCGTTAAAGTTACTGAGTTAATGATAATTAATTACCATATCGCGGCTCGGTATATGAGCTGACGAATATTTACAATTAGAAGAATCTACAATATAAACTCTTAAGTCTCAACTTCACAATTCATAATTATATTAAGTATAGCGAACATACAGTTGCGTTAGCAGTTTGGTTTCATCAACAATAGATTGTCAATTTCAAACATTTGTACGAATGCCGTTTGCTTTGTTAGTTTGGACGAATGAGTTCACGTACGGTGTGTTTATACATATTTATGAGTTGGGATGAGCATACTTATTCAGCGATCACGATTGTATATAGCGCGTTTAAATGTAACAATCAGCAATAAGTTATTTTAGTTTATTTACTGTTTGCATATCTCTATTGTCGGTGATCGTTTAGGTTGGTACAGCAACTTCTGCAGCTTAAATATTATGCAAATATTACTGTATTCCAGTTTTATGGTACTGTAACTAGTAGACTACTATAGCAACACTTAAAATCTTGCATCTCAACGAGCACAAAGTGGTGCAGTATTTATGATCGCAACACCACATTGTTATGAGCAAACGTAAGAGCTAGCATCAGGTGAAGACCTTTTTAGTATCGAAGCTTTCTTCGTTTGGAAAATAACCCTTATCTCTTATATTTAAGACTTCTAATAAAACTAAAAGGTTTGAAAGTATCGAAGAAATTTATTTTGTTTTCACATAACAATCTTTAATTCAACTAAACAAGACTAAGGAAAGGAATAGTTCATATAGTGAACAATCAATTTTTGATTATAATGAATTTGACGTACAGTTTTTGACTCGCTTTATAGTTATAGTAAAACTTTATCACATTCAATATAAGATATTATATTAATATGTAGATAAATACTATTATAAACGGTTTGTTGCTCCTAACAAAGGAGAAAAACGAAAATATATAATTCTTTTTCAAGTCAAAGCAGTGAAATCTTTTTAAAGAACAAAGGTAAATTTGGACAGTTACTCCGCCAATAAACACAGTCGGCCATTTTGAAAGCCGTAATTAAATACAAACAACCATTTTATTTATTGTTTGTTCCCTTTGAAAATTTTCGTTATTCCGCTGGCAAACGAACGGTGCGCATTAAAATAGCGATGTAAAGTCGAACGGGTCGCGACTCTCGTAAACCATTGAGTGCCTCACAACTTGATGTACCGGCGGCCGCTTTTAGACCTCGCGCGAAATTCAGTGAATTTTGTGCTAGTAGTTATATTTACAATGGGCTAACAATCGATTTCAATTTCACAGAGTATTAAGTAACAAAGGCCGTGAATCGTGAAGCGTGTACTCTATTCTATCTCTCATACGTTGACAGCCGGAATACAATGATGCTGTTACGGCTGCTGATTTTAATAGAGGTAACAATATGAATTAAACCTGGGACCTCTGTGTTACTCAATCGTTTAGCTACTGCGCCACGAACGCATACAAAGTAAACCGGTTCAATATTTTTTAAAGTTATACAATGAATTTTTGTATTTTTTAATTACTACTAGCACCACAGCTCCTATTTCAACCACCAAACAGTAGTATGCAAATATTACTGTGTTACGGTTTGATCGGCGTTATAAGCTAGTGAAATTACTTCGCTAACGAGACTTAACACTTTATGTCCTGAAGCAACGAATGCAATAAGGTTTTTTTTTATTTAGGATAGGCTAGTGCTTGACTACGATCCCTCCTGATGGTAAGAGGCGATGTTATCTAGGTGGTAAAGCGCACTAGTCTAGAAGAAGCCTGTTCACTCTTTTTTTGAAGACCCCACATCATACCTGGACGGAAACACTGATGCCGGCAGGCTGTTCCACTCCCTTGCTGTACGCATTATGAAGGACGAAGCGAAACGCTTTGTCCTAATGCGTGGGAAATCGACAACGAAGGGATGGATGCCTGCGGTGTGTCTGTACGTCCGATGATAAGATGCAGTGTATACCATCTTAACCAGTGCGACAATTAATAATATTTAGCGATCACAAACTTTATGTAGCGAATAGAAGCATGTCCTTATATAATTGTTATAAAATATAATGTTTTTGTAAGAAACAAACTTGAAAATAATATTCAAACTCATTAATCGGTATGGTGATCTTAGACGTCAATGTCCAGCAGCGGATGCATACACGCTGATGATAATGATGAAACTCATTATCTATATTCGGATTCTTTATGAATTATAAGTAAGTAAAGGTATCGGACATTCATTTAAACAGTCTTATAAAAAATCTTTAGAATTCAAAATAATAGTAATCAGGTGAATGTTAAAGTTTGTCCTCAGGTGCGTTAACTTCATTTGAATAAGTAATATCAAGGTGTAGACTTTATTTTCATTATAGTATAACCATTTAATGACATTTTCTTCTATTTAATTATTATTCGCTTCGCTTTTATTATTCTTTTTCGCATTTGTATTTTTCCAAAAAAAAATAAAAAGCTTTCTTGAAAGGTTTACTAAAATTCCAACTGCTTTAATTAACGAAGAATACTTGTTTTCTACTGATGTTTCTAGATTACATTCTATAAAACATATTGACCAAGTACAAAATTTGTAAAGTATATTGCGTCTTTGTATTTATGAGAATTATGGTTTATAACTAAATCCGATTTTAAAACAAGCGTTGAATGCACCGCATCTGTTTCATCCATATAATCTAGTAATGATGTATTTGTTGTTAAAGCAAATTTCTACGCTGTTTACTAAAGCGCTTTCATGCAATTTGCTTGTTTAAGTGATTGTTATATGTTAAATTATTCAATTGTAATATACTTAGATCTATATTTACATAAACTTCTGGGAGGAAGTTAAATCTTTGTAAAAGCAACAAAATTCCACTATTTATAGTCCACATTTGTTGCCTAATACTTCTATTGATATATATACGTATTAAGTTCTATAGTAGATAATTTAACAGCGTAAGTGTTTCGAAATTGATTTTCAATTCCACATTAGACTTCATTGTAAAGCAATTACAGCGAAATATTGCTTTCAATCACAAATATAAACTGACAAGTAGTTGACACGCTCTCGTACGTTACATACATACAAATTAGATTAATTAATCTATACCTTTAAAAGCAATTTGAAACGTATACGCTTATCTTAATTGCGTTGTGGTTTTTATTTAATTTTCTAAAACTGTGAAATTTGTTGTACAACATTTGTGGTATTTCGTTTAAATAGGTAAAACCTGTGAGCAGCTATTTGATAATATTCCAATAATGGAGCTGCAATGGAGAGTTTTACACGACGTGTATGTACTAATTCTCCTTAGCATTACTATTGAAATACGAAAAAAATCGGAAAACTATATTAAAACGTAGTAAACATTCCTATTGACGCAATGATACTAATAGGCATCTGATTTATTTAGTAATTATAAAGTAACGAAGGTTGAGAACCAGAAAATTATTTCGATACTTTTCCATTGATTTGGTAATGCAAAAAAAAGTTATTTAGTAATTTTTGTACATAAATATAGTTCTAGAAACCCGTGCAAATTTAAACTTAAAGCATTGTGATATGTAAAGAACTTCGTATTAAATACGTATCGGAGCTCTCGATCAGAAAAGACGATATTCGCATAATTTGTCTAAAGTTTCCGGCGTAAAGACTTCACGGGGATTGTGTGAGTTCATATAAATTTATTACCGCCGTAAAACCGTGCACGCTATATTAATGCACCAATAATAAACATAATACAACGCTGATGATGTGTTTCACGTCATACGATATTACACGTCCAATATCAATCAAGTGTGTCCTACTTCGGCGTACGATCGTAACCGCACAGCCGCGCGCCGCCAGACCGGTCACTGGCGATAGGCGGTTTTAACGCCTCGCAGCCTAATCCTACCTACTAGTTTTATTGCATAATTATAATTTCACAATTAAACACACCTCTTACTACCCTTCTACCACACAAACACCACAGGCGCGGTACGAAACGACGCAAGTCTCTTTGATAGACATAATTTGGGATCAATGACAGAATCCATTAACTGATAGGACTAATCTCTTGCAATCGCTTTTCTTATTAATCAATGCTTCATTTTTATTAATTCAGGTCTATGCTTTTATTTTCACTATAACTTTTTTATAAATATCAATAGTTTCTTATGCTTTATTAAATACAACTTCCGATCTCAAGCTGTTATAAGAAGCTGATGAATAATTTACTAACCGAGTCGTAAGTTTTTATTACATTTACAAGCTAGATAAATTCTAAATTTAATGCAATTATCAAATGACAGTATATTTCAATTTGATATGATAATATATGGTAATGATTAATAACGATGAATACGTCTCAGTAATACTTTCCCTTTAATTTTCTCGTAGTTTTGTACGAGCAGCTGTCTATTAAACTTCTTTCTCTAGAGGTTTGTTATTAAGATTATTTATCAAATTGGTAACAAATGTATACGATATTTAACTAGTTGGCCGACTGCTTGGCGCCGAAGTTTATTGCCAGCCGTTCGTTGCATGCAGCACCGCTGACAGACTTATGTTTAAGCGGCCGCGGGGACATGTGTAGGCAATCATTAATACTGTCTATATTAAAACGAATCTATTTAAGCCTTGATTTTCGTTGCGCAAGTCACTTAAGTGCATTTGGAATAGCCGATGTAGTAATGCACTTAGAAGAAATTATAAAATGTAACCTAATTATTTCTTAACTATTACTTTTCTCCGCGAAATTTGTTGCTAATCATTAACAAAACTTTAACGACGTGTAATTTTATAAAACCATAGTTAATATTATCATTGTCCTATGGCCCTTGTTAATAATTATCCTTAGTTATATTATGCATCGAATTACATAGTAATTATGTTCGTACTAGGTAATATGATACTAATAATGTTATCTAGAATAATCGTTGTATACAACACTAAAGATAGATACAGCACTTATACTAAGTTATAAATATGTATTTTATATAGAACTCAAAATTTACTTAAAACTAAAGTTGGAAATCATCTGAATTTAGTCAATCTCAGATTTTATTCGTATGTCAATGGTGGCAAAAAAAATAATAAGGAAATAGTTAACGGGAGGCAGAACAACCGACACAAGAATATTTTCAATATTATTTCATCTAATTCTTTAATTACTATCTTTATCTTCTAGTTCTCTGCTTTGATATTTAAAGTGAAATAAAATACTATGTTTTGATTTTGTCTTTTCCGTATCAAATTTTATTATAAATTCGCTTTAGTTAAGTTTAAAATATCACCCGCAGTAAGTACGCACCATATTTGAACTTTCGTCAGTATAAGACAGTAAATAATCATTAATCTCTTTAGTTCATCCGGCTGTTTTAATTGCTTCATTAAAAACTTTTTTATCATATGTATATCAATCTCCAATAATACAATTACCATCATAGCTACTATGAATAAATTGATTAACGTTGCGGATAGGTAATTGAACGTTTCTAAAGCGTCTAATCTTTATACTACTATTAATCATATTGCTTTCGAAGAAAACATTTCACAATAACTCTAGGTGTGGTCTATATGGTCAATTGCACTATTACGCTTCACTATTCTAACTTGTTTAGTCTATGGGAACTTTGATAGTGCAAATTGAACTTTGTTGTTAGGTATACTCCTCGTTTATAAATTTACTCTACAAATAAATTAATAATATTGTCTTTGAAAAACCTTTGTAGGTCCATTTTAAAGATCTAATTCAATTGCGTTTCTTCTGCTCATTGAATATCTTTTAAATTCTAAATCGCCGTATCACCTAACTGTAATAGCTTCGCCAGTTATTCCGATCACACTTAAAAAATATCCGCAGCATCCGTTTGACGTCATTTCACTTCATAAAGATTTATTGCTGTTAAATGCGTTTCGAGGCTGACGTCATATTTTAAACATCGCGAGCGCAAGATGCAGATGATGATGCTCTTAAAACATTACGTACAGTGAATTAAAATTGTTGAAGTGAATAAAAAAACGTTGAGACGTCGTGATTGGAACATCAGTTAGCATCAGTAACAGGATTATATATTTTTTATTCAACCCAGAGAGATGTTAACGCGGGTCCATGATAACGCGGCTTTTACTCTCGTCGCCTTGACACTAAGATGCTGTTTCGTTACCCCAGTAATTTCACTAGCTACAACACCCTTCAAACTAGAACACAGTAATGTTTGTATTACTGTTTGGCGGTTGAAATGGCAGCTGCGGTGGTACTTACCTAGACGGTCTTCGGCAACGGATACCTACCACCAGTTACTGTGTATATTATTTAACGAAAATGTTTCATAGTTATATTTTATTGTACGTTATATTAGTGTGTGAGTTTTCTTTTATAAGTATTTCTTATTATGATTAGTTTTTATTGAAGCCAGCGGCCGGTGGAGCTACGTTTATGGTCCCGCGGTTTCCAGATAGATTGGAGTTGCGAAGCTATTCGGAGATAACTACGTACTTAACTTCGCGATGTTGTTACTGTCCTTTGTGGCGCACTCATAAAATGATGTGGAATTCAAATGCCACCACACATGTTTTACTGTTGAACGTTATTGCGACTGTAAAACAGTGTTCTCAAAACGTTACTGTTAACTGATATCTAATTCCAGTCCTCAGAATTAACTCCTGTCTTTGATAATAGTGCATCGACTGTTACAGTTTAACTTACCTTTCTTTTCCTTTAATTAGAAGTGAGAAAACTTTAATTTTTATTTGAAATGTAGTAGCCATTGTGATGACTGAGGTTACTATACTAAAGTCTGAAAACCAAAGATGTTAACTGAATCATTTATGTAGTAAAAAAAGTTTTATTTACCATCACCTGAAAGTAAGCATTGTTCTTTTATCGCTATACCTCAAAACATTTGGGATCATTTTCATGTTTACTATTTTGTGTGAACTTTCGTGTTTAATAACGATACTAAATCGATAGGCATACTGCTGTGTATTTAAACAGTTTCTAGGCAATCTAAAAACAAAAAAACGAGTCAATTTTGTACAGTTCGCTCCTAAAAAGACCTTTGAGTTGAATATCATAAAGCCGCACGCTTGCTTTCATTTTATTAAGGCGCTTCACACTACAATGCTTCCATTTGAGGGATGTCGTTCCAATTTATCGATAACAATTAATCACAAGGTACTTTCGATCTTAGCAACATTATCAGTAGCGTTGATTAACGTATAAAATATTGAATTTTTTATGGGACAGGATATGAATCTGTATATATATATTTATAAAGAGATTTTGATTTTCTCATATATTGTATTAAGTATCTACCTTTATGTTAATCTGATATACGGAAAAAGGACTTACATATCAGAAGTAAGTATATTCCCAAGTATAAGTCTACTCTGTTGGTGATGTTAGTATTATCTTTTTCTTAAGGAACTGCTCTAACTAGCGAAGGTGGTTAAGTAACATACAAAAAATATATTTATCTCTGACCTTGAGTCAAGGAGTTTTTTAATAAGACAAAGCGACGGTTCGAGGAATTTGGATATTTTTAACTGGCGGTAGAACTCTACTGCCTAAGACCTATTTCTGTCACCAGTTTGAAGGACGAGTTACTAATGAAATTACTAAGGTAACGGGACTCAATATTGTATGTCTTAAAGCGAAGAGCACTATATGATGTATTATTTATCAGTTTTACTATTGCGTTGTTGTAATTGGTAAGCGTATCACTTACAATCAGGTGAACGCGTTGCCTAACACTTCGCGAAATAAAAAATTCTCCTGTAGTGATGACTAGCTAGTTACAATCCTTATATCTGGCTAGACTTTCTAATTCATTGTCGAACTCCATCAAAATTGTCTGTTAGAGACTGTTAAACTGCATTTTCATAGTTTCGCCAATTGATTCTAGATTATAAGGATCTGTTTAATTTTCAATACTTTTTACACGAAAACGAGAATATAACGATCGCCGACATTAATGTCACAATTTATAAACATACCTCATTTCCAACTTGGCAATCTATCAGCGGTCTATGAGTGTCAATTGGCAATTTGTTAATGCCTGACTAGTCTTTTAACTTTAATGAATGGTAATGAATGATAATATATTTTTAATTATGCCTTTTCAATGCGACGGTAAAGGAATGCAGTTCAATTGGCGTTAACACATACCATTCATCAAGCGTCGTGCAATATTACAAGTTGGCTTATAACGTTTACGCGCGTTTAAGAAATCGTACTTTTTCATAAAACAAATTTTGAGACTAGTTAGTTTAAAAAAAAACTTGTAAAAGCTCGGAAAAATGTTTAGAGAGAATGTATTATTCAACAATATTATTTTGAAGTGTTAGAAATAACTGTATAGTAAATTAGTCATTACATTTAAAAGAAATTAACCATGAATAACATGTTTAACATTTTTTTTAATTACTTAGTATCGTTGTAATTTAGTGGTGGGAAGTCGGGTATGGTCTTGGTGGGAATCGCTGACTCAGTGAGGTCAGCATTGCCTATAAAAAGCCAAGTAGCCGTCTGCGGTGTTTGTAGTGGAACACCAATGGTAGCAGAACCCCGGCCAGTCCGCGTCATCCACGTCCAAGTCGTCCACCCCGGGACCTGCTGCAGCCACGCACTCGCGTGTCCACTATCTAGTGCTGTAGCTGAGCTGAGGATGCAGGGCAAAAGGCGAGCATTCTGCGCCTTAAAACAGAATCTTATCACTAGGGAGGATACCCGTTAAAAAAAACCGAGCTGGTTTGGAAGCTCTAAGGTGGCAACCCCACCACCAGACTAAGGCACAGTGGGCTAATCACTCGCTTGCTCAAAAACCTATTGATTAAAGAAACCGAAACAGTGGAAGTAGCGAAAGCAGTTTGCTCCCTAAAAACTGGCAAAGCACCAGGTCTCGACCTCATAACCGCGGAAATGCTAAAAGCTGACCTAACAACCGCCGTCGAGATGCTAACACCTTTAATTGAAAAAATCTGGATGACTGAGGAGCTTCCAGACGACTGGAACAAAGGGCTTCTTATAACTGTGCCCAAAAAAGGTGATCTAAGCCAGTGTAGCAACTGGAGAGGTATTACTTTGCTCTCGATACCTTCCAAAGTTTTCTGCAAGATTATTTTGGACAGGTTGACGGGGGCTATTGAACCACTTCTACGCAAAGAGCAGGCAGGCTTCCGCCCGAACCGTTCGTGTATAGATCAAACCAACACTCTGCGTATCATTCTTGAACAGGCATCAGAATGGCAAAGAGAGGTTTATCTTACCTTTGTAGACTTTGAAAAAGCCTTCGATACGCTAAAATGGACAAGCATATGGGCACAACTCGCTGACATTGGTGTTCCAACAAAAATAATTAATCTGTTAAAGGCGATATACAGGAAATACTCATGTAGAGTTACTCACAACGGCCTCCTGTCCGATGATATTAAGGTGAATGCTGGCGTTCGGCAGGGATGTTTGCTCTCGCCTCTCCTGTTCCTAGTAGTTCTTAACGGGATAATGAATCGCACACACCTCAACAAGCAACGCGGGATAGAGTGGGGGGCAACCAACGTTCTAGAGGACTTGGATTACGCCGACGATCTGTGCCTGCTGAGTCATACACACCGCGACATGCAATCCAAGTTGGACGATCTTTGTAGGGAGGCAGATCTTGTGGGGCTTAAGATTAACTCACGAAAGACACAAGAAATGCGATCAGGAGTAAGGGACCGCACACCATTGCGGATTGGTACAGAAGACGTGCAGCGCGTCGTCCAATTCACATATCTCGGTAGTGTTGTGACAGAAACTGGAGGTACTGAGGAGGACATCACCTCACGTATTGCCAAAGCCCGAGCGACCTTCGCGAGACTCCGGCCGGTGTGGCAGTCACGGAAATTATCACGTAGGGTTAAATTAAAGATATTCCGGTCCAACGTTAAATCCGTACTGTTGTATGGCTGTGAGACGTGGAAGGTCACCAAACTCATCTCGCACCAGCTCCAAGTCTTCGTCAATCGCTGTCTCCGCCGAATTCTCGGTATTCACTGGCCCGAGATAATCTCCAACGAAAATCTCCTGGAGCGCTGCCACGAATCCCCGATTGATTTACAAATCAGGCGTCGCAAATGGAAGTGGATAGGCCATACACTTCGAAGAGATCCCTGTCATATACCCAAGCAGGCGCTTGATTGGAATCTGCAAGGGAAGCGCAGGCGCGGTCGCCCCAAACAGACGTGGCGCCGCACAGTGGCAGACGAGGCGAACAAAATTGGGAAGACTTGGAGTGAGATAAAAAAAGAAGCTCAAGACCGTACGCGATGGAGAGTCACTGTGGACGCCCTTTGCCCCATCTAGGGGACGAAGGATATCAATGATGATCGTTGTAATTTATGGTTGTAAGTTTCATCGTAATAAAATATTATAAATAACGAAAATTTGTGTTACTGGTGTACAATAAAGAATATTTATCTTATCTTATTACTTGACATGTTTGCTGATGCAAACCCTTTAAATGTAAATTATTAACTCACTCCCTTTAATGTATTCCGTGAATAATTCTCAAACACAAACGAAGTTTCACTCGGAGAATATATTCTGTCTTTCAATGTTACAAATATTAATAATGAAGTATTAAATTATCATATAAACATTTACTTTTTAATTTAATCCTAATGCAGACCTTAAATAATCAAGAAGGTAACACCGTGTTGATGCTGTTTGTATATAGAGGATATTTACTTATCTGTGATACGATTTCCCGCTAGAGCTTTAATGATTAACTGATAGTTAGAATATTTATAAATATTAGAATATTAACTGTTCACTATATTTCTATCACCACTTTAAGAGGCGAGGTAGTTCACTAGCTACAAAAGACTGTTTTTTTTTTAATCTTTTCAAGTTCAGAAAAATTTAAATAAAAATCTATTCTGCACCTGTGCTTAAGAAGGTCCGTGGAGTATAAATTCTCATCGATCGTACTATCCAGTTTTGAAGTTTCGAAGTTGAATTGTTGCAATAAATTTTATACTTTTGCTTAAAGTTAGCGGTAATTTCATTTTAATGTTACCCATTCTATATTTTAGTTTAGCAAGGAAAACAAAATAACATTCGAACAATTCAACAAAAACAGCGTTATATATTTATTTCATATTAATGTCATTACTTCATTGAACAACTTTCAGTACTAAAGATTCGTAACCTTCTATTTGAACGTTGTCGGCCTCCATGAGGTCCCTGAAAAAAAAGGTAACTGTTAATGTGCGATCAGTGTAGTGATGGGCGGTTTTATCGCTGGACACGATTTCTTTTAGACAACTTTTACTTGGAACTTGTTTGAAACGAAGCCAGTGTCTGATGTGGATGTTGTAACAAGTATATTAAGAGAATTTCTTTTTTGTTCCTTAACGTTGTAAGATTTTCTTAGCAAGAAATTTACAATTTCGTTAAAACTTTTACAAAATAAGGTATTCCATGACTTATGACTATGTGTTCAAAACCACAAATTTGCGGTACATGCATACGTGAATATGTTAAGCGTTATAAATTTCGTTATCACAGCCGTTTGTCTGAAAAGCAAAACAATTTCTTACTAATGAACTAGTGAAACTACATAAATATTTTGTCTTATTATAATTGTTAATTATTAGGTAACTTAGATAATGTTTGCAAAGCTGGTAGACGGGTTAGACAATTACCAATTTCATCTCTAATGAAATAGGCGACTATAAAGTGGATGGAGCCGAAGGAAAAGAGTAGCAGTCATTTTTAGACTTACAGCGCTTATATGCATGCCAAAACCAATAATAGTTTTCAGATTTGGTAATTTGGATAACGGGAATTTAGCATTGGGTTTATTACTGTACTGTTTCATGTATAAGTGCTATTGGGGCCCCATAAACAAATAAGAAAACTGTATTCTTCGGCATTGCTAATAGTTAAGAATGAAGCGAACCATTTTTCTTAAAAACTCTGTTAGACAAAACCTCGGTTTTTTTTATAACACTCTTTTATCAACATTATTATTATGAAATATCTACCAAGTGCAAGAATGTATTCAGTTTTATTTACCCTGAACTCTTCGAGGACTGTACGCTGCTGACGACGACTTCTAACTGCCCTGTGACATTTTCAAAGTAGGTCAGGTCTAAATTGTAAATTTCATCTCTGAAATTAATAACCGCTACATAGGCTTCGCCATCATGCCACCTGCGAAATTAAATTAAACATTAGTTATCTTCTTATTAGCACAACAAACATTTACAATATCATTTGAAAGTTTTTTTTTTTTTGAGTGTTGATTACAGTATATTTATAACAAAAGTTTTGTAGATTTATTTCTGCTACTTTTACGTTTTTTGATTTGTTATGGGCGAGGTCCAGGAGAAACGAATTTTAGGTTTTGTGAAGGAATTGTAAGTCCCTTTCAAATCCTCAAACATTTATGATAGCAACAAAATTTCTATGTGAAGTACTACAGGACTAAATTATTAGATACCCATGTTAATTCAAAATGACCTTCAGTAAAGTTTCCATAAACCAATCACCAATCTTTCGTCGGTATCACATTATCAAAAAGGACCACTTAAGAATAAAGAGAAAAGAAAAACAAAGATAAGTTAAGCGTAAATACTACAGTGTCGCCACTGTTATCTGCTTGTTTTCCGGATAAGGTTGTTATTATCAATAATAATTTGTGTAATAGTGTAGAGATACTTTCGTTCAATAATTATAATGTAGCTTAATAATAGACATAAGCATAATATTAACTTAATCATCTTAAAAGTTCTTCAAGAATTTCGAATATTTTTTTTTTCTTCATTCACTAAAAGAAATACAGTTTATTGTAGTCTTGTGGTAAATAATATTAGTTTGACTTTAAACTATTTAAGTTTAAAACAAAACTTTATATGTTTAGAATATTGCGGGTCGGTATGCTGCCTGATGGAATTTGTGAGAATTTATTCACGAAAAAAATTGATCTTACTATTTTATGTACATTAAAAAACATAACACATATGGCACTGTAAACACGGTAGAAAAATCATTTAGTAAATAAGTGATATTACATTGTTAAGACACTGGTCCAAACATTGCATGCACACATTTAAATAAGTATACCCCACATGTGCACATATGTACTCTAGTAAATAAGTAACATAGTTGTTTGACTTAATAATATAAAAACTAATCAAGCGTTAAAATATATAGTTACTACAGATAGATTTTTAACGTATTGATTTTTAAAAGCATAAATCATTATTTACTCAAATAACATGAAGTCTTCATGAGGAGTATATCAAATAATTTTAGCTTATTTCATTGACGCGCTTTCAATTTTAACATAACTTTTAACTCGTTTCAAATAGAATTAATCAAAGCAAACCTTTTGAATGCAAATACGTCTGTATTGAGCGCTAAGGAGTCATATCTTCCGTATCTGAATGCGGGTTCAGTGCGAAGTTGCGCGAGAGCCTTGTAAACGTTTAGATGACTTTTGTCCGTTGCTCGTTGAACTTCCACGTTCAAAGTTTCGTAACCATCAGCTACGGGCAGCCACGTCTTATCAGCCGTTGAGAAACCTTAAACACGAAAAAAGATTTACAGTTAAATTCTAATTTGGTTCTCCTTCAAAAATGTACACTTGTAACCAAATTAAGTAATGATACTAATAATTTTAATAAGATTTATGCGTTACGGCAGCCTTTTTATGTATACATATTATAATTAATTTAAGGAGCCGTGATAGCCTAGTTGTTTGAAAGCCGGTCTTCCACTGCAAAGGCACCGGATGCGAATCCGGCCTGCACCAATGAATTTTTCAATTTATGTGCAGTTAGTATAACACCAACTAATACCATGTGCTTTGACGGTGAAGGAAAACATCGTGAGGAAACCTACATATCTACGTCATGACCATCCGTGCTCGCACTAGTATGTGAAATGGAAAAGGCAATGGCAAACCACTCCATTATAACTGCCAAGTAAATCGTCGTGTGTTTCATCACACATGATGACCACGACCCTCAGTCATGAGGAAATATGCTTTAGAAGAAGAAGAATTGTATTAAAATACTAAATACCTGCATTTTTCTCGGCACTCCATTGGAAAGGTGTTCGCTCTGGATCTCTGGATGCAGTCCAGTAATTTATTGGATCGTCAGTGTTGCATCCACTCGGATCTACTGTGTCTTCCCAGCTGACATATCCATCCTTCATGCCTATTTCTTCTCCCTTTGAATACAAATTTTCGTAAGCAATAGTTGTAACAAAATAAATGTTTAGCAAGAAACGCAAATTTACGAACCATGTAAGTTACAGCTACTCCTGGTAATAAAAGCACAATCGTATTAATACCATCAACAAGGTCCTGGTTGAATCTAGATGCAACTCTACTCTTATCATGGTTTCCTGCCTTAAATAGAAAAGTTATGTGTATATTAAAAATGTCCAAATTTCAAACATAACCATAGTTTTTTTTAACTGTACTTACCACCCAATTAGCCAACTTGTCAAGTGGTTTAAAAGTAAGGAATTTGTCTAGAGCATACTTAATCTCAGCAGCTGTAGATGATTCATGAATATCGGAAATGAGAACAAAGTTAAAAGGCATATGTGCTCCTTCGCGTTCTCCTTCTCCATAATATCTCATCGTGATATCCGGCTCCCCGTATACTTCAGCCATCATAACTCTTGACAGACCATCCAGTTCTTTAAATTCATCAAAAACTTCGCGCCATTGGTAAACCATGTCGTAAGTTTCATCTTGATCCTTTGTATAAATGTGGTCTAAATAACCGTAGCTTTCGGGATCGTGAAGGTCATAGCCAGATAGAGGTTCGTCGGGATATTTGCCACCGAACTTCTCTTTATCTACTTCAAATAAATGTGTCACGGCATCGACTCTGAAACCAGCAACTCCTTTGGCTAACCAAAACCTGAGGACGTTTTTCATTTCTTCTACTACATCCGGATTGCGGAAATTAAAATCTGGCTGGCCAATAACAAACTGATGCAAATAGTATTTTCCTACCTCTTCACTGTATTCCCAAGCACTCTTTCGAAACACACTGTTCTGTGAAAATGCAAACAAGTCGGATATATTTACTTCAAATATTATTTAAGTACTATTATGAAATTCAATATTTTATTAACTTGATTTATAATTTAAAATTACCCAATTATTCGGTGGACGCATTGTGCCGTCATCATCAACAACTCCATCTTCCCACATGAAATAATCGTAATATTTTTCGTGGCCCTTCAACGCTTCTTCAAACCATACACTTTCGTTACTTCCATGATTTGGCACAAAATCAAGCACAATTTTAATATCTGTGAAATATAAAAGAACTATGTAACATTACATTACGTTATTACGTATTAGAATTTGTTTTACATTTATCAAAATCATTATCATTATCGTTACTGTGTACCGTTACTAGCAAAGTGTATTTAATTCATTTTATTAAAATGTAGGTTTAGTAAATAACTCAAATTTATACCTAGCTCTTTGGCTCTGGCCATCAGGTTATCGAAGTCTTCCATTGTACCATATTCGTCGTGGACGGCATAGAAATCGGAAATATCATAACCAAAATCATACATCGGCGACTGGAACATCGGAGATAGCCATGTCGCTCCAACTCCGAGTTCCTTAAGGTATTCCAATTTAGACGTTATACCTAAAATATAATTTTGATATTAACAATATCTCAATAATTAAGTTAAACGGATATCAGAAATGTTGTGACATGTAAAGTGTTTTAAAGGATAACTTTAGTACATTCGTCTTAAAAACAGATAAAGAAAGTAATTTTGGTAAAGATTTCAAGAATTCCTTGTTTACCTTTAAGATCGCCGACACCATCGCCATCGCTGTCCATAAACGATCTCGGATAAATTTGATAAAATATAGTTTCCTCCCACCAATCCAACTCTCTAACCTTGTTTGCTTGAGCAAGCAAAAATAAGAGGGGTAGAACATATAAGTTAATAATTTTGGCCCTGAAAACGAAAACTGTATTAACTATAACAAAATAAATTGACGGAAACAGTATCAATGTCTTTATTTTTATTGAATATAGGACATGGTTAGGTTTTATTTTAAATTTAACTCACGCAATGAATACTTACCTCATGGTGACCGTTATCTAAATTTGATACAGATTCGTTGCAACCTGCTTATATATCTTGTTAAATATCTTAAAAATTGTGATAAGCTTCCCTTGGAATATCTTACTGTCCGATAAATGTTCAACTCTTCATCTATATCAAGACTTTATCTCCAATACGCTCATATAAAAAGAATGTTTATTTCGAAATTGGTTAGAAAATTTAGAAAGGTACAAATATTTGTTAAGCTAAATTAGACTAGTTCGTTCTGATTACTAGGCTAGATTTAGGATAATACATTAAAAATACTTTGTGAATATTTTCTATTTAATAAAAATCAACTCCATTAAACAATGTTAGTATTGGAACCAGTCAAATTTTTTTTGGTTTTTTTTTTATTACAATGGTTAAAATAATTTTTACTCTTTGGTAATGTTTAATTTTCATCCCGATGTAGATTTGTGAAATCCACAGGTGTTAACTCCCAGCTCCACATTAAAGTCTTCATAACTTTAGTTGCTTGAATTATTTAAAATGTCTCCTATTAATAACACCATTTAGGACTGAACAGACTTTTTTTTTTTTATTACAATGGTTAAAATAATTTTTACTCTTTGGTAATGTTTAAATTTCATCCCGAAGTAGATTTGTGACATCCACAGGTGTTAACTCTCAGCTCCACATTAAAGTCTTCATAACTTTAGTTACTTGAATTATTTAAAATGTCTCCTATTAATAACACCATTAAGGACTGAACAGACTTTTTATTTATAATAATATGAGGAAAATTAACAGAAAAACACGGGCTGCATTTTTACACATTCAATTTAATAAAAACTAACCAAACCAAAAAAACTAGCAACAAAATAGTTCAAAACAAATGAAAATTATAACAACACAACAAACAAATTGTTTCAACATATAAATAATAGAATAAGTAACAACTTTAAACATCGCAGGTACAGGGCAAGTGCTTAAGCACGAGGCTTTCAAATCCGGCCACTGGCAGAGCGGAAGCATGATACGTATCACTGGAAATAAAGATCACTCATAAATATCGTATTCTTATGCACATAATCATAAATATTTTTTTAATGTAATGACACACATGAAACATTCAAAAGTTTTAAAGTAATCTGATATACAAAATATACAAAAGAAAAATTGTAATATCTCTCGTATCAACTAAAAACTTTTTGGTCTTACTATGTTTAATTTTAAAAATAAAATGTTTTGTGTTTCAAAGTTATAAAAGGTACAATTTTAAGACTTTACAATCTATTAGATAATACAAAAAAATTTATTATTTACCCCACATATTTAGGCGATTGGACACCCCTTACAACAACAGCAACATCAGCGTAAACATTTTCAAAGTATGTCAGGTCTACAACATATTTCTCATTCCTCATGTTTACCAGCACTAAATAAATTTCTCCCAAGTGCCATCTGAAAGTTTTGTTTAATCATCAATTATAAAAAAAACCTTCCAATAGGATCTTTGTGGAAAAAAATCAGATCATTATAATTTTTCTAGTAGAATATTAATAGCTATGAGCGATTAAAAACTCTTTCCAAGTATGTATATAATATATCTATAAATACCTAAATAGCAATGTCAAAATAAAGTGTTTCAGTATTTTTGTAAAACTGACTATTTAATTAATTTTACCTTTTAAAAACGAATACGTCATGGTTTAATGCCAGAGAGTCGTAGCGTCCGTGTCTAAATACATCATTTTGACGAAGATCAGCTAAAGCCTGATAAACTTTTAGGTGAGATCTTTTTGCTGCTTTCTGAACTTCAACATTTAATGTCTCGTATCCTTGGGCTACAGGTAACCAAGTCCTGTCAGCTGTGGAAAATCCTGCAAAATGTTCACAGTTGTGTATCTGCTCAGAACGCAAGACGCCCCGAAAATTATTTGAAACTAAAGAGATTTTGCACTTGATATTGATTTTCATAAAATATTTTTATAAAAACCTTTGAACTTATTAAAACACTTTGTCATGAGCAACTTACCAGCATTTTTCCCAGCATTCCAGTGGAAAGGGGTTCTTTCCGGATCTCTCGAGCTTTTGACGTAATTGATGGGATCATTTGTATTACATCCAGAGGGATCAACCGTATCCTCCCAGCTAACGTACCCATCTAACATACCAATTTCCTCTCCCTTAGGATAATACAATCAAAGTTCAGAAACATTAATAATAGTAACTTTCAATATAAATAGATTTATGTTTACATTTACCATACCATGTAAGTAACTGCGACTCCTGGTAATAACAAGTCAATCATGTTAATCCCATCAACCAAAGATGGTCCGTATCGGGTTGCCATGCGACTATTATCATGATTACCAACCTAGAATATAGATAAAACAACAATTGTTGCAGAAAAAATATATACAGAATTTAGATAAGTTGATTTTGTAATAGATAAAAACTCTAAATTGTACTTACAACCCAGTTGGCAGGTTTATGTACTGGTTTGTATGTCAAAAATTTATCAACAGCTCGTTTCATATCACTAGCAGACGAAGATCCATCGACATCCAATATTAAATCGAAATTAAAAGGCATCTGGACACCCTCTCTTTCATCGTTTCCGAAATATTTGACAACATCTTGTATCTTAGCATAAACTTCTGTCATCATAACTCTCGTTAAGCCATCTTGATTTGCGAATTCTTCTAACAAATCACGCCAATCATAAACCATGTAATATGTTTCATTCTGATCCTTCGTGTAAATGTGCTCTAGAGAATCGTAGGAATCTGAATCAACATCAACACGACCTGATAGCGGCTCATCAGGATACTTTCCACCGTGCAGCTGCTTATCAACTTCAAATAAACAATTCACCGCGTCAACTCTGAAACCCGCTACGCCCTTGTCTAGCCAAAATTTAATGATATTCTGTAACAACAAAAAAGATTTCAATTAAAGCATTCATATTTTTTTTATTATAACATTTCTTCATCATCACACTGTTTTGACTTTTAACGATACGGTACACAAGCTCTTTAAAATTAAACTCGAACCTTCATTTCTTCAACGACTTCTGGATTGCGATAGTTCAGGTCAGGTTGTCCAACTACAAACTGATGTAGATAGTATTTGCCAACTTCTTCTTTATATTCCCAAGCGCTTCCGCGAAACTGACTTTTCTGTAAGACAGACATTCTCACATGAAATACATCTCAACATTGGTCTTTACATCACAGTTAATCAACTGATCTCTGTTGCCACAGACCGTATAGGTAGTTACCACCGCAGCTTCTATTTCTGCTTAAACAGTAGTATGCAAACATTACCATGTTCCGGTTTTAAGAGCTTTGTAGCTTGGAAAATTACTAGAGTAACGAGAAGTAACGTATTATGTTTCAAGGCGACGGAACAATTTGGTGCAGTGTATACCATCCTAACTAGAGCCTCGTTATTATGGTCAGGCTCATCAAGTGAACGTCTCGCTCGTCTCGTTAGTTGAATGAAAACAAAAATGAATAGTAATTATTACAATACCCAATTATTAGGAGGGTGCATTATTCCATTTTCATCAATTACACCCGATTCCCAAACAAAGTAGTTGTAGTATTTATCACTTCCATTAAGTGCTTGTTGGAACCACATACTTTCATTTGATGAGTGATTTGGTACCAAATCTAGTACGACTTTAATATCTGTAACAATTATACAAATTAGACGGTAGAAGTTAGTTGTTTATGCTACGTATCATTTTCTTAAAACTTATTACTTACCTAATTCATTTGCTCTCGCAAGTAAAGCATTAAAATCATCCATTGTGCCATATTCATCATGAATTGCGTAGAAGTCAGATATGTCATAACCAAAGTCGTACATTGGTGATTGAAATATCGGTGAAAGCCATATTGCACCAACGCCGATATCCTTAACATACTCTAATTTTGATGTAATCCCTAAATATTATAACAATTCATTAATAAATTTTACCTCGCTACAAATTTAAACATATTTCATTTGTATTACCCACCATTTAGATCACCAATGCCGTCGCCATCGCTATCGGCAAATGATCGTGGGTATATTTGATAGAAAATCGTCGTTTCCCACCAATCGAGTTCCCTTCCTTCGATCTGGCTTATAACATTACCACTACAAAGAATTACAATAATTGGCAGAAAAATCACTGCCCTCATGTTGAATCGGAATACTTACACGGAAATGACTTGACAAACAACAATGCGAAGAGTTAATAAAGGCTTCGCGAGACGCTTTATCATTATTAATGACACTTGTTTTAATAATCCCCTGAAGTGTTTACTGTTATAAATATGTAGATACATAAGTATTTTATTGAAAATTGTTAGTTTATTTGTATTTTTATATTTCACTGGCGCAAGATGTCAACAGGAATATATGTAATCTCTATGTAATCCATTATTTGCATCTGTTATCAATATATGCAGACATTCGTCGACACCGATCGATAAGAGAAATGTGCATTGTTTTTATATGATCTGTTATTAAATTTAAGCCGTTTTTATTCTTTAAATATACTTCTGTTAAAACTTATCCGGTTCACAATAATTTAACAAGAACTAGTTAGGTTTAATAAATTTGTACCGACCCTCAACAGAAACTATCAGAAAGATTATTAAGTTAGCGTTTTTAGGTCATTGCGACGAAAAATTTAATCTTACAAGGAAGTTTAATAATTTAACTATATATTAAATAGACATGATGATTGTATTGTAAGTAGAGTACGTAATTTGGTGCAAGTACTCTCAGAACTCTTATCGTGTTCACTTGGTAATATTATTCCATTACAAATTCTTTACTACACTTAGATAATCAATATAGTAAACAATATTCTTTTCGAAGTTTGAATTACACTGTCAATCACAATACTTGACGATAAGAACTTATCTGAAATATATATAACGCTTATCGTAAGTATGGTATTATTATTCCCCTTGGTACATCTTTAAACATACAACAATTTTACAAGGAACTATTTGTCTTAATATTATTTTAAACCAAAAATAAAAAATCGTTCCTAATTTGATGAATGTGTATTAAATGTTTTAAGTAAACAAATACAAAGACGATACTTAAATCCTACAGATGACTAAATTGAAAAACCTGTTTTGGTTAGCATTTCGTTAAAGTCATATTTCATTTTCCCTTAGTGACATTTTAAACTAATAGTGAAAGAAAAGGTTACACTTGCATCCGTAATACTAAGGCTTCATCTGCAGACAAGTCCAGATAAGTTGCTAGAACGTTGTCGCTGAAATAAGGAAATTGGTATGATTTAAATTTGTTTGATTTATAAAATAAAACTTATTAAATTGCTGAAATACCTAAAAGTCCTCGAAGACTGAACACTACTAGCTTCAACTTCCAGTTGACCGAATATTAAATCGAAAGCCGTCAGATTAACGATTTGATACGATTTACCTAAATTCATAACTATAACATATGTATCGTCGTTATACCATCTGAAATTAAAAAATATTGATTTTTAAGTTATCAATGGGAAAAATACTTAAAGGAGCTAATTTACTAATATACTCCCGGACACATCTATCGGCCCACCACCCAGTGTTTAAAGTTTCGACGGTGTCTAGTTAAAAATAAATGTTAGGTGCAGCAATAAGTTTTAATGCAGTTTTGAAGCAGATTTATTGGTCAACCCCTATGTAGGTTTTTTTTTTATTTTTTTTGTAATTTCGAATTGATTTGGCCGGCAGAAGTTTTACAACTTGGGCGACAATTTCAGGCAGAGTATCCATATTTTTTGGTCAAAACTGGCTCTAAGTTTAGATTTGCTTTTTTAAGGAACCAATAATCGGACACATCAAAAAATAAAATCCAACTTGTGCGAAATAAAAAAGTTTTCTCCATTCCTGGGTCGTTGAAAACAATGAACAGACTCGAATTTTCATTTTTTTTCTTATACCTGAATTCAAATTAAAAAAAAAACATACATAAAGGTTGACCAAAAACTCTGCTTTAAAACTGCATTAAAACTTATTGCTCCACCTAATATTTATTTTTAGCTAGGCACCCTTAAAACTTTTAAACACTAGGTGGGCCGATAGATGTGTCCGGGAATGTATATTTATGAATACCTTTTAAAAGCGAATACGTCTTGGTTGATAGCTAATGATTCAAATCGGCCGAGGCGAAATGCTGGTCTCTTTCGTAGATTAGTTAAAGTCCGATACACCTGGTAGTGAGAACGGACGGCGGACCTCTGATTTGCTACATTCAAATTTTCAAAACCATCGGCAACTGGAAGCCACGGCTTAGACGCTGTTGAAAATCCTACGAAAACAATGTACCTTTATAATAAAGATTTCTTCTAGATTACGTTTAGTATCTTATCTGATGATTTTTTTGTTTAATAGTAACGTGCTGAAGATACCTGCGTTGGCGCCGTTATTCCACTGAAACGGTGTTCGAACCGGATCACGGGACACGTCAATAAAATTGACCGGGTCGTTCGTATTACAAGCTCGCGGATCCTTCGTATCAACCCACGGAACGAATCCGTTTACCATACCAATCTCTTCACCCTGTTTCGCAAATAAATTTAAATAACCAATTTTAACAAGGAACATTTGAAAGTCAAATACATTCAAAGTTCGCCTGCACTTAACGTTGTATGACGGATAAGAAATTGTATGTTAAATTGCTTGTCTCATAAAATTTCCGTATATTTCTTTTAACATCAACATCTTGAATTAATAAAAATATATACCAAATATTGTAGTTATTTGTAAGTATCTAAGTAAATAGTAATCAATTCGCGTTTGTCGTTACATTTGTTAAGTTAAAAAGAATATTATACCTTACCATATATGTAAATGCTATACCCGGAAGTAACAGTACGAGCATGTTGAACGCGTCAACCAATTCCGGTCTGAAGCGTGATGCCACTCGAGAAGTGTCGTGATTTCCAGTCTGAAAGGAAACGTCTCAGTTTAAGTTTCACATACATACACATACAAGTACATTACAAACATATATATATAAAAAAAAACTATTGTTAATTATATGAGTACTATGTATGTAAGTCAGGGTCCTGAAATACAAGCTGTGTCTAGTACAGGACCCCGAAGGATATCATGTATTGTAAATTTTAAGGAAGTGTATAGTTCATAAAAATAAGGCGTTGAGTTTGAAACGTGTAAAATTAACATTGCTAAAAGATACTTTAGTTAGTTAAGTTTTATCAATAAATTTCTTTGGTAAGTTATATTTAAAGGAATGGAAAAAAAAAAAAACAAATATAGACGTAAATACTAGTTCGCTCAAACACAATAAATTTAACTGCTTCATATATTTATATTAATATAATTTATTCTAGATATCTTAAAATCAATTATCGGTGAATATTTGAATGAATAACAAAACATGAAATTGATTGTATTTACAGATGAAGTATTGAACAATCAAATATAGCCATTGAACTTCAGTCAAACAAACTCGATATGAATTCAGTGAATAAATTATATTTACTTCAATGAATAGTCAAAGATAATTTGTCTTTTAAGGAGGTATATCGTGAATATTATGATTTGATATATTTAAGCTACAAAATATTTGTGTAGTTTTTTAAAGTTTCGACTTAGAAAGATGATCGGTTTAATAGTAACGATGAGTGTAAATAAAACTGCTTATATATCTTACCACCCAGTTTGCGGGTTTGCCTAGAGGCATATACGATGTCCATCTATCTATTGCGTGTTTAAGATCTCTAGCATCTGATTCTTTAGAGATGTCTTCGATCAAAACGTTATTAACAGGAATATGAGCGCCGACGTGGTAACCATCGCCGTAATACCGCACTGCAGTTTTTATACTGCTTGTTGCTACTGTTATCATCACCCTGAATAACAAAAATGTGTATATACGAAATATTTTTATTTACATTCAGCTAAGCCTAAATTTCTGCAGCGAATAACAATAGGCTGAAATGATGATGATTTTTGTAGTTTTGTTGTCTTATCTCTTTAGAACATTGAAAACTGGAACTTTTCAGCAATTAATTGAATTCAAACAATAAGTTAGTTACTTGATTATATTGTAAAATTGTGGAGTATACTTAAAGCAGGTTTTTTTTTCTCAGAAAATATTTTTCCGTTTCTCACCTACAATATTTGGAACTTTCTATTCAATTCAGCAATTTGATAAATGCATAGAATTCACCAGCGCCATTTATTACTAACCTTGTAAAATTATTCCTCAGAGTTATAGCATCGAACACGTCCCTGAACTGCGCCACGATCTCGAAAGTTTCCTCTTGATCTTTTGTATATATGTGAAATAGATATTCATAATCATCAGGCCCGTAGCCTGGCTTTCCGGTTTTTGGTTCATCCGGAAAACGTCCGCCAAATGTGTCTTTATCAGTTTCAAACAGATAATTAATTGAACCGAACCTCATGCCAGCAACACCTTTCTCCAGCCAATACTTTACTGTATTCTGCAAAAGTAAAATTTACCTTAAGTAAGTATTATTAACAAGGACAACCAGTTACACCAGTTTATGTTTGATAGCTTTTTTAATAAGGTTGTATTGTAAAAATAGGTACTTAACCTTCATTTCCTCAGCTACCACAGGATTACGATAGTTCAAATCTGGTTCAGCTTCGCTAAACTGGTGTAAGTAGAACTGATCTCTGCTCGGCATATAAGTCCATGCACTCTTTCTGAACACGCTTACCTGTTTACAAAACATTGATAATTACAAACGTAATAATTTTCTGATAATTATTTTTGTAACAACAAATTTCTTAACGAATTGAGTTCAAGAGTCAATATGTATGTAAAAGTTTAAAATTACTTAGAGCTGTTAAGGGGAGTTTTAATAACCTCGGCAATGTTTTCTCTGTACATACTTTGTTATACTTGTAAAATGATTTTATTATAATATTTAAGTTGTTTCCAGTTTACCCAATTGTTCGGTGGCTGCCTTTTGCCGTGTGTGTCGATGTGACCATTTTCCCAAACATACCAATCGCTGTAATATTCGTCTTTGTTCGATGACTTTATGAACCACTCGCTTTCGTTGCTCGTGTGGTTTGGTACAAAGTCCAAAATAATTTTTATATCTGCAAACAAAACCTTGCACTGATATTACTCAAACTGGGCTAATGATTAAAATCATGATTTTTTTATTGTAATTCCTATGGTGATAGTACTTAACTAACGGTAAAATATATACATCAAGACGACCACAATGTGATGTAGTGTATATGGGCAAGAGTATCAATTACCATAAAATAAATGTCATGCTCATCTAGAATAATCAAGTCTAGATTATCTTTAACCTTGCGCCAATAACGACTAATGCTCACTGACTTTAAAATTTAAAATGCTTCTAATTATTTACTCTGACATTTTTTCATTTATAAAATTCCAAAAAACTTACATCATCTAAAACTCTCTCTCTTTCTCACTACCTCTGTCTATTCATGTTTCGTTTTCTTTTTTATATAAGAACGGGGTAAAAGATAAAGAAATTTAACCGTTTATATTATAGATTTTTGAGGTAACTATGAAAGTAACTGATATTCATTTAGTATTTAAACCTGCAGTTACATCTTATAAAACTTCATCATCGGAGTCGTCACTTTCGTGCTACTTACTTAAAGCGTTTGCCTTTTTAATAAGTTGCTCGAAATCATCAAGAGTCCCATATTCCGGTTGGATGGCGTAGTAATCAGATACATCATAGCCGAAGTCCAGCATCGGTGATTTGAAAATTGGTGATAGCCATGCGGCATCAACTCCGAGGTCTTTCAAATAATCCAATCTAGATATGATGCCTGTAATATAAGTCAAAATTGTTTTTTTTATCCTAAACACAATTTTCTTTTCATAAACACTTCTCTTCCGAAAATGAAACAAGGATATTCATATCTCCTAGGGTTTTACACATTTTTTTTTATACTACTTTGCGACGAGACGAGCAAGACGTTCACCTGTTGGTAAGTGATACGTTTGCCATAACAATGTGGCGCTTGTTAAGATGGTACACACTGCACCACATTGCGCTCGTCGCCTTGAGACATAAGGTGTTAAGTCTCGTTACCCCAGTAATTACACTAGCTACAGCGCCCTTCAAACCGGAACACAGTAATGTTCGCACACTACTATTTGGCGGTTGTCTCAGGAGCTGCGGTGGTACCCACCCAGACGGTCTCCGGCAACAGAGACCTACCACCTGGTGAACCTCTTCTACATAGATTTCATATAAATCGTGACACAGATATAAATGTACAAAGACTAAGACGGTTTGTCACTTTATCAAAGCATATTTAGAAAGAGACGTTGCAATTTCTGTAATAACAATACGTCTAATAACGTTTATTTGGGTAGATCCATCTATTGGTAATGATTATCAAGCAAGTAATATAAAATTATAATCGATAAGACTTCATTATGAAGAAACGGACAGGATAATCGCCCGATTAAAGGAAATATTTACACTGCATTAGATTTCCAACAAATTGCGACGTTGATTATTATTGTTAAGGTATAGAAATAGATAGCAAAAAAAAGATTATTCAACATTCACTCAAAGAGTTACATAAAGGAAATAACAAACTAAAAACATTAAAGGATATCTCGACGTAATGTTACTGCGCTGTGTTAATACTATAGCGCTGATATTATGTGCAGCCTTTGCAAAGAATCACATCGGATTATATGAATACAGATGTCTAAATAAATCATGCAACTATTTAAAAGGTGTGTATAGATAAACAGCGTAAATGCGGCTAATGCCTAAAATAACTCCTCCAACAGAGACCAACCAAATATCCATACAGCATCAGATTGTTTCGTCGCTCAAGTTATGAGATAGACAAACACAAAACTCATTTTCTCCTGGGATTTTTTTTTGTATTTTTAGTGTACATCTTTTTTAATTATAAGTTTTTGGTTTGTATATATAGTAAATATTTCAATTAGGATGTAAACAAAATATTGTCTACATACATTGTCTAGTTTTAATTATTATGTAACTATGCAATTAATTATTTATTACTTAACGAAATCAGCAAAGAGATGATAGTTAGAAACAAAATAATGTTATTTTGAAAACTCATTAGAAATAGGCACTGAAGCAACGGCAATGGAAATCTACAACAACTATTCACTTTACACTACAAGTTAAAGTGTAAGATGAAACATGATTCCCTGCCTACCCTAAATATTATACAGCTCAGTGCTCTCACCTTTCCATCTCAATCCTTTTTATGCTTATTAATATAAACTCACCATTTATATCGCCTATTCCATCTCCGTCGCTGTCCACAAACGATCTAGGATATATCTGGTAGAACAGCGCCGTTTCCCACCAATCGGTCTTTATGTTTATATTCTCGTATCTCGCGTCAACTCCGGCAACTACTAAGTAGCTTATAATAATCTCGTGGACTGCAAAAAACGAATCCGTAGTCTTAAAAATCCGCCTTGAATAAGTGTTTACGAGTATATTTTGAGCGAGTCTTTTTCTTATCATTTTATAAAGTCCCTTTGATGTATAAATCCTTTGAAAGGTTCTTAATAATATTGGATAAAGTGACTTTTTTAAACTAGGCTTTGATGTTTTTATGTAGTTCTAAAAACGAAGCCTTCTTGAGGCTTCAAAAAGAAAGATATAAAGTAGATGTGATGATGAAGATTAGTCAAAGAAATTTATATGAAATTTTATCAATTCATTAATTATTTTAAATTAATAAGCGGATTTGTCTTTAAGCTAATACACAAAAAATATACGTATACCACTTTTATAATTTACTTATAATTGAAGTTAAATAATCGTTAAATAAATCACTAATATAAGAAACATGTTTAAAAAGTTCTAAGTTCGTAACTTACATTTGATTTTAAGAAATATTTTCATTTTAAAACTGTCCTACAATTCTTTTAAACAATTCTCGATACTGTAAATGAACAGTTATCAAATGGGTTATCCCTTTTATAATCCATTGTAAATGTAAATATTTTCATAATTACATTATATTAATGTAAACTGCATTCTAAATTATCATTGTGATCAGACAAATGTTTTCAAATACTGACTTACTGTAGCTGTATATTATTGAACTGTAGTTTTAAACCAAAATAAATGTCGAAGCAAATCATATTTTAATAGCTATCAATATAGTTAGATACATTGTCTCAGAGTTCATTTCATTTAAAAGAAATTGTTTTGGTAATAGAATTTATGTTCAGGATTAAAAAAAAAGTTCCTAATATAATATTAAAGAAACAAGTTATTTCAAAGTCGAAAAAAATATTAATAAGACCATCTCCGGATATAAGATAGATCCGGATAGAAGATCCGAAGATACGTCAAATTTTTTGTAAAAAAATTTAAATCCATACAGAAGACAATAAAATAATACAAACATAAATCCCTAAGGCTCATGTTCAAGCTCCAGTAATAGAAAGATACTTTAAAAAGAAGAAGAAGACAGTATGCAATTTGTTGTTCATAAAAATGTACTCGTTATTCAAGCTCATTGCAATTGTAATACACATTGTTACATTAATAATTCATATTTAAACTTTCATTGTTTCAGGTAAGCAAACACAGGAGGCAGTACTAGACACGTTAGAATTTAATAAACAAACAAGTAAGTAGTTTTATTTAGTTAATGAAAATACAAACTGGATTAGAAGCTGAAGGTTTTCTGACTCATCTTCGTCGTGTTGATTTTTGAATAATTTTTCAGGACAAATCGTTTCTCTGAAGCCACTTAGAGAAATAGGTGATAATAATTTTCTTAACACTCTGTATATGACAGATGGAAAATTTATGTTTCTCTTAGCCAAACCCTTTACAATCCTAATTGTTTCGGCTCGTATCTGCAAATGTATACTTTTTTTATCAACTGGTTTACCTCTGGACCTTATTTTTTTCTTAAACGTATGTTGTGGGGTAGTTGTATAATAAATAACAGTGTATTAGCTTAAGTTCAGACATTGAGCTTGTGTGACGCTCGCCGTGTCCTGAAATGGCACAGTCGGTAAGATTGTGATAAAAAGTTATGTACGAACTATGTTTTTGAATAATCGCATAAATTTTATTAAAATATGAAAGTGTCTTAAACTATGCATCCGTTTAGTTTTGATCAAAATCCGATAATGGATTTCAGACAGTAAGTACATATTGATAAAAATTACACAAAAGTTATAATGACGTCATATATTTTTTTATGAAATCAAATGTTATTAGGTTACTCACATATTTGTATTGTTCGATTAAAGACCAAGTGCAACTAAACCTATAACTTTACTTAATATAAGCGCCTAATTCGGAACACAGTAATATTCGTTATTGGTTGTGGATAATTATTAATACAGTCGCAATCTCTGGTCAAAGAAAACTCGTCGCTAAACTGAATAGAAATATTTTCTTAGAATTTAAAAATTCCAGTGACACTATGAATGGAGACGTAAATTAAAATTATCACAAGTCACCTCAGCAACTTCACGCATTTCTTTTAATCGATCTGTTTTGGTTCATTATCGCGGAGCGTGACCTCACTCGTTGAATAATAAAGACGTCGTTGACGCCATTTTGTCGTTGACTGTTCTTTAATTCATTACACGTATAATGATGCTTGTAGTGAACGCGTTAATGCAGTTTTTTTTTTTTCGCCTTGACGGTCGCCTAATGTGTTTTGTCATTAGTACGGTTGCTGTGTTGCGTACGTAAGCTTAATGAGAAGTAAATCTAACAATATTTCTTATTAAAGCTATTTTTATTCATTTTAAGTAATTAAGAGTTATTATTACCACGGTATACCAGGTGGTAGGTCTCTGTTGCCGGAGACCGTCTGGGTGGGTACCACCGCAGCTCTTATTTCAACCGCCAAGTAGTACTGTGCAAACATTACTGTGTTCCGGTTTGAAGGGCGTTGTAGCTAGTGTAATTACTGCAGTAACGAGACTTAACACCTTATGTCTCAAGGCGGCGAGCGCAATGTGGTGCAGTGTGTACCATCTTAACTAGCACCGCGGTGTCATGGGCAAGCATATCACTTACCATCAGGTGAACGTCTTGCTCATCGCGTCGCATAGTAGTATAAAAAAAAGGTATATATTATAAATTTTCATATAGCAGTAAATCGTATTTGTTGGATATTTGAAATGACGTTTTTTTGGTAATAACGTAAATAAACTATTCGCTTTAGTTATGACTGGAACTAATAGCCAATTAAAACTATACGGCTCACTAGACGTCGTCCGAGCTCAACGGGTACACCTGCTGGCTGATTAAGCTTGGATTTAACTACCTTTGGTGTCTTTAATGCTTTACTAAATTAATTTGATAGTTATTTCAACTAAATCTACATTTTAGTTTTACGGTTAAATGTTTCTTAATCTTACAATATGCTCTCGATAAATATTTTGATTGCGAAAGTTCGTCTGGATCATGAGCAGCTAAAGCTAATACATATTATGTTTAAACTATTATGCCGGGACTTAAAGGCATTTAAAATTGAAGTACCGCTTTGTTATTAGAATGTAAGTTACCGCAGGTTTAGCATTCGAGCTAAAATATTGATTTAGATATTACAGATTGATGTATGAATTTCAAATCAGCAAATATGCACAGCAGATTCATAATCCGATTTTGAACGCTCCCAGGCCAAAGGATTGAAAATTTGTCATACCTTATATCATATTGTCAATGTATGTTACTATTTAATATGTTTCTCTTCTGTTTTTAATAATAACATTGTTTTAAATTGGTCCTTTTTTCGCCGCTGTATCGTAGTATATACCAAAAACAGTAGAGTCATATTTATAGATAAAATTAATAACTTTGCCTTAAATGTCTTTTCAGTAGATATTCAATCGTTTTAATATCGTACATTCGTATTCAAAGTAAACTACTTATGAATCATTTATTGACATTTACCATTCGTTAAGGCACAAACATGGAATGTATAATGAAGTTAAGGTATACATAACTAGAAATGAATCTCGTAGCCTTGACGCTTCCCTCACAGGTTATATATCAAATTTGTGAATTAATGATGTTCGCAGGAGGTTCATGCGCCTCAGCGTAAATTCAGCAACATGCATTGTTAATGTACATGGACTTAGTTTTTTTAAGAATACATCTTTAAATCATAGTGAACATTTTCATAATTTATATTATGCAAAATGAGAGTTCTACTTGTTAATTTAACAACACATACGATTAATTTTCTTAGCGTTATGACAAGATTCAATTATTTATTGTGATTAGTTAGCAAATGTTTTTTTTTTCTGTATGTTTATTTGTCTGTTATGTTCTAACAAATATATTTTTCTAAATTGTCATCGTTTTGCTAGTACAGTTGATGCTGTTTGAAATAACGTTGTGAAGTGAATAAATTTTTAACGATATAAAATTTCCGTTCGGGGAATCCCATTTCAAGTATTGAATATTTGTGCATATGTAAAATTACATGCTGTAGCTCTTTTGAGTCTCGGGTGTCCGCATTAGTTTATGTATAATATGTACATAGGGAGTTCTATTCTCTTTCTCGTAGTATCTATTGAGAAAGAAAGTAGATGACCTTTCCCCCATTCTCTTGTCACTGTTAACAAAAGGTTACCCGAAATCATTTTCGGTCCGCCGCCGCTCCGACAAAAAGTTGTCAAACGTCCCATATCAGTTATTTTCCCGATCGATTTGTTAAAGAGGGATGGATCTTTGTCCGATGTTAAATTAACTTGATAACTTTTATTTTGGTGATGGGAGATGAAAAGGCGAATCAATTCATTCACCACATCTCGGCTCGCGCGATTTTATCGAATTTTATCAGGGTACGTTGAGACTTTCGCCGTGTTATATTGGATGAAGAATTTCAGGATTAATTGTTAAAACATTTGGCATGGTTAAATATTAATCTAAGTAATTTAAAGACACAAATATTTACTCTCTAAAATACTTACGTAGAGTAATAATTATAAATAAATAGAACATTAAAAGTTAGAAAATATGAAAGATTTTTGACAGGCGCTAATAAATCTTGTTGAAACTTTTCTTTTCAGTTTCAATTTAATAAAAATGTTATATACACAGAGAATTCCTTACATTTACAGCTGAAACCGTTTCATCTTGCAAAAGTACAAGTAATAAAATTGTGTAATATTCATTTTATTCATTGAAATATTCTTCCGAGGCTCTACGGGGGTTTACGGAAACTATGTTCTCAAGCGGGGGAGGAAGTATTTGCAATTCAAATGGATCTGCTTCACTGTTTCCGTCCACTCTGTTATGCATTCGAGTGTTTTAAACGAATTTTCTTTTGTAAATATTACTGTTGTCCGATATTGTGATACGTAAATGAGTTTAAATTGATATAAAATGATTACTAATGAAATGTTTCCGCTTCGAAATACTGTTTAATAAATTAACCTACGGCTAAAGTTTTGAAAGTAAATTATGACTGTTTGCTTTGTGAAACCATATGTGAGTTAGGTTTGTGTTTCTCATAATTCTGATGTTTTTCATCTGACGAGAAAAATAGGTTGTTTTTAGACTTTTATGCTTTATCACTGCCGTCCAAATCCTTCTAAAACTGTGTGGGATCTATTTCAATAAAAAAAACATCTTCAGCGTCTTTGTTACTTTATATCATAAAACACTAATAGTATATTGTAGATTAAAATTCAATTTAGTAATAATATTGAAGAGATAAGTTCGTTGGTTATGTTGTCACTGGTCTTCGTATCCCAAGGTCCTTTTAGGCAGGTCTTACTTTAATACTATTCTTAACATCCAGAGACTACAAGTCTCCTCTATAGTTCAAAATACAATGAAACACTTTGCTGTTTAATAGTAAGAATACAATACAACAGGTAAATAATTAAATCGTGATATCGCAATAAAATAAAATACGATACAGACGTTGTTTATTAGTAGCTGTAGTATACAATCTCGTTGAATTTATGGTACCGCCGTTTATATCTCAAAATGGCTACCGTTCGTTTGTTCATCTTTTTTTATAGACATTAAATTTTTACTACACACCGTTAAATTGTTCGGTACCGTTAATGACTCGATATAAACTGATATTTATTTATGTATACTTATTACGCATGTTCAAAATTTAACTGGTTATTAATGTATTTTTACTGGTGGTAGGCGATTTTGCCGCAGACCGTTTAAATTGAACGTCTTGCTCGCCTCGTCGCTGCGTATTATAAAAAAAAATCTAGAAATGTTTTTTGTTTTATTCAACCAGGCGACGAAACCTGTTCACCTGATGGTAAGTGATACGCTTGCCCATGCCAACGTGGTGCTAGTTAAGATGGTATACACTGCACCACATTACGCTCGTCGTCTTAAGACACAAGGTGTTAAGTCTCGTTATCTCAGTAATTTACCGGAACACAGTAACGTTTGCACACTACTGTTTGGCAATTGAAATAAGAGCTGCAGTGGTATCTACCTAGACCGTCTCCGGCAACAGAGACAGCAGTTAAATAAATAAAGAAATATCCACAAAACTGTTGTAGATATTTTTGTCTGTGCCTGCAGTATATAGTAAGCTATATGTTTTATATTAGAGGTTAAAAACTTCATAACTGAAGAGTTGTTTCGGCTTGAGAAGGACGCGGGAGGCGTCTTGCATTATTCAAGCGTCGACTTCACGGTCCCGGCGCGGTAATGAAGCGGATCGGATCCAATTTCAGAACGTCCGCTGAAAATTTCAAATCGAATCTCAACTTTTTTTCATAATTAAGAATTTTCTTAACCACTATCTACAAAAAGTATTATAATTTTCATACTGGTAATAATAAGTAATGTCCGTGTCATTGCTTAAAAGAGAAACTTGTGATCTGTGTGTTCTTACAAATATATGTTTTTTACATGTTTAAATAATTCTTTAATCAAGAAAAAAATATATCGATAGATAGATCTAACACTAATTTCCATTGACAATTTAAGAAACTCACAGAGAACCTTTGTAGAGAAATTCAGCAGCATATAAACATAACCTTACTCCATTGTGAAATACCATCATAATGAAAACGTTTCAGAACTTTTACATTTTAAAATTATAAAAAACCTCATTTACAGTAGTTTGCTGCAGAACTTTATAATAATTTTATAAGGCTAATCAAACAATTTGCCTAGACTTGGTAAGAGGCTTACGCAGCAGCCGGTAAGAGCACTAGCTTTGTACTTACATAGGTTTTAACGCAGATTTACTGCTGAAATTTTGAACGGAATAAAACAGCCTTTTATGGTCTGAATTAAATTTGCATTGTTAATAAGATTTAATATCAGTTATCAATTAACAATTTTACTGAAGGTAAGACTCTAACACCGCAGACCGTCTAGGTAGGTACCGCCGCAGCTCCTATTTAAACCCCCACACTGTAGTGTGCAAACATTACTGTGTTTCTGTTTGAAGGGTGGTGTAAGCTAGTGAAATTACTGGTGTAAGGAGTCTTAACAACTAATGTCTCAAGGCGTCGAAGACAATGTGGTGCAGTGGAAACCATCTTAACTAGCACCGAGTTATGAGCAAGCAGTTACCATCAGGTGAACGTTAGGCTTTTACCGTCGCCTCATCAAATACAAAATAATAAAGTTTGATTACGTACGGAAGTAGCCTATTCACTCTTGTCTTAAAAATTCCCACATTATACCTGGATGGGTACACTGACTCCAGCAGACTGCTCCAATCCCTCGCCGTTTGTATTTCTAGTAACGATGATAAAGCGAAATACCTTGTCCTAATACGCGGAACATTGACTATGATGAATGCCTGTTGTTTCTGGCGCACACTCTCCAAAATGCATTCGGCAATATTAATAGAAATACATATATCATCGGGTAATACTCATTATATTATTTTCATGGTTAAATTACTGAAAACGTACGAAATTGTACCGAGCGCCGCACCGCTGCGGAGCATGACGCAGTTACGAGCGAAGCAATGAGGTCGCGATATTAAAATGTTATTGTTTCTTTATTGTTCTATTGCTTTTGATTGCTTTGAAACGACATCGATAATATACCGCCGTTTTATTAGTTCCTACTCTATGAAATTAATTCGGTTTAATTAAAAAAAATTACAAACACGTCAATTTAGCCAAGATTTTGTCATATGTAATAATATTTATATCACTCGTGTTGATTCTGAGTTACATATATCATTTCTACATCTCTAAATCTAGGTAAATTTTTTTAAACCTTTACTTCACGTACATAATGGATAAATAAATAATTATTTTTATTGATTTATTATTTACTCCTTAAAAATACAACTTGTACAACACAAAGATTAATTAATGTATTAGTTATTTTACGTAGCGGAAGTAAATTAATAAACGTAAAGGTTTGAAATTAATGAAAATTGGTTGAGTACCAAAAAAATTAGATTATATGATAATTACTCCAGTGTTTATATAAATTTTAGAACAATATAAATCATTTAACATTATCAATATTCAAAACACTTTAGTTTTAGCTACGTCATACTTCTTATAGACTTGTTATAGATTTCACATGTTCCAGAATGTTCTCGAAATATTTCTCTTGTTTCTTATCTGTAAAAGTATAATTAATTTTAGAAAATGTGATAGACACATTTTGATGTTCTACTTTGTGTCATCACGAAATTACAAAGTAACTGCTTTCACATCTCGGCAGGTAACCGCTTGCATTATAACACAGTAGTAGAATTTAGATAGTGGTAGTGTTTTTACTAACCCACCATACTATTTAGTAACCTCTTATTATTAATCTAGACCCATACCAGTAATTCTGTTTCGTTAAAAATAAAAAAAAAACGTCCGCGATTTGGATTTTTCAATACTCGCTATAATAAACATATTAGCTGATATTTACCATCTTGAAGTAACTCTTGCTCTGAAATAATATTTATTTAATAAATTATCTTATTTTTTTTTCATCATTAAATTCTGTTACAGTAACAAAAACTTACGAAATTTTTTTATGTAATAATCCTTTTCCATTTTATCTGTAATATTAAAATCTAATAAATGAAATATACTTTTAAAGTGTACATTAAAAATAAAATACTTACGTAACAAATCGTTATATTCCAGTTTCGCTAAAATTAATAACAACAGATGAATTAGTATATTATTGATTTTTTTAACTTATTTAACTTTACTTAATTACCTTTCATTAAGTCTTCTAAATGTGACGTACTGCCATCACCCAAACTACCGAGTATTGAAAGAACTGAAAAGGAAATTCTCTTTTGTAATACTTATATTCTTTCCAATTTATTAATAATAAGCTTTATTAACATCAAATATTATAAAAATTTCTGTACATAATTATTATTTCCTTTCGTTGCACCTTCTTAAATCTCATTATATTGTGTATTTAGTAGTATTATGAGATTTAATTCCGGCATTTTTAGATCAATTATGTATAAAATAATTACGCACTTGAATCCTCATCTTCTGTTGAAGATGATGAAGAGGAACTCGAACACACAATTGTTTCCATTTCAATTAAAGTCTGTAAAACAGATTTTTTTTTATTAATCATATTACTTTTAATAGTCTGTTAACGCCACAGTCAATGAAACCTGCACTCTTTCTTAATTTTTCATGTTCTGTTTAAAATTAAAAAAATAGATCAAAAATCGTATCAGCGTACCAATAATAAAAATATAACACTTCTAGAAAACATTTCTATTGTGAATTTTTCAAAACTTGAGCAGAAATCGCGTTTCGTAAAGTCGACTTTAGTAAAAGCATTAAAATTAATACCCTCCCTTAATTAATTTTCAACAATCTCATATCACAGGTTTATAGGTGTTCGGTTCATAATTACTAAATTGGTGGAAATTGAAGCCTTGCTTTAAGCCCGTGTACATTTATAGTATAATTCAAGCTATTACTAGAAATTGAATGCATCAATATTAAGACTAATCGCTTTATTGCATGCGTATATTTGATCTCTTCTATAATTTGCTACTCGTATAATATAAATTGATAAATTATACCAGGTGGTAGGTCTCTGTTGCCGGAGACCGTCTGGGTGGGTACCACCGCAGCTCCTATTTCAACCGCCAAATAGTTGTGTGCAAACATTACTGTGTTCCGGTTTGAAGGGCACTGTAGCTAGTGTAATTACTGGGGTAACGAGACTTAACACCTTATGTCTCAAAGCGACGAGCGCAATGTGGTGCAGTGTGTACCATCTTAACTATCACCACGTTGTCATGGGCAAGCGTATCACTTACCATCAGGTGAACGTCTTGCTCGCCTCGTCGCATAGTAGAATAAAAAAAAAACATAAAAATTAGTCTTTCAAATGCAGTTCTTTATATACTGTTAGAAAGTAAAGAAATGCACAAAATTTTAACAGTAACAGATACAAAATCAACTTTTATTATTTTCCTACACTTGGAATTGGATGGAGAGATTTTTTGACGAAGACAAGAGTCGCGTTGGACTCACCTGATGGTAAGTGCCTTTACTTATAATATGGTGCTAAGGATGATATGCACAGCACTACTCTGTGCTTGTCGCCTTGTAATGTTAAGTTTGATTACCCCAGTAATTTATACTGTTTGGCGTCAGAAATAGGAGCTGAAGGAAAACTTCGGGGTTCACTCTTTCTAATTAGAAACTGCTAAATAAGATTTTATAAAAATCACTAACGTCAAATATTAAAAGGAGGATAGCTTTCTCTATTTTTGGATGAGTTTCTCAATTCTTATCAGTTTTATGATCCAACGAAAAACAATGTAATTTTTTTTTGACTATTTTCGTTTATACGTTTGTTTTCTTTAAGTTCAGGTTACTTAACATAATTTCATTAAACATAATGAGCTTTCATTTTCGTCCTTTACGAAACACGATCCAGAATCATCAATCTACTAGAACGCGGTGTGTAAGTTGTGTAAATATGTTGGCTATAACTTATACTAATTGCTTGTATTTTTAATTATATTATAACAAACCCATATTACACAAATCTATATCGATAAAATTCTCGTGTCACAATGTTTGTAACCAAACTCCTCGGAAACATCTAGACCGATGTTTATGAATTTTTTTATGAATAATTTGGCAGGACTGAGAATATCTCGTAGACTATTTTTTAAACCACTAAGTCATAGAATGGTCTACGCCATAATTTTTTTCATGATTAGTCATTAAAAATACAAATAACCCTTAATTTTCACCCTTCTCCAACATCCATTTTTAATATCTATATTATTACTGTAATAATCATCAACTTTCAGTTATCAAGTGATCAGTTATCTTTAATTTAGTATCTTATATAAATCAATAGCATTCATCACGCGTCACGAAAACCGAAAACTAAAGTTAATAAAGTGAACTGAATTTAAAAAGTTAAAAGCAGGTGTTATGTTATTTTTATAGCCGTTATAGTCTACATTACTCTTTCAGACATTTACAAGAAGATAGTTATTTTTTAATTTAACATCCAAAATATTCACTAAATATAATTTATATAGTAAAACGTATGCATGATTATATATATGTGGAAAATATAAATTAAAATCTTAGCTAGCATAATGATTTCTTATATTTCCGCGAATGTTACACATTTATTAAAACTCGGTTTTACGGATTTTATCGCGATTATTATTTGTATGTTTATTCCCGACGTTTCGACCGCTTTGCAGCAGTCATGGTCACGGGAGGACTAAGAACACGCTCCTTAAAAAAAGATTTGTTATGTAATAGATAATCATACAAATTTTTAATTCCGCTGCTAAATATGCTGATGCTTTAGTAAAATTTACTAGTTGTAGATACGAACTTTAAACATAAGAGATTGTAATCAAAACTTACGGAGCGTGTTTTCAATTTGACTTCCGCTGAAATTTCTTTTAAGATCTATACTGGTTTCTCATTTAGAGGGTCGTTGCGTTAATAAGAATGGAAGTAACGTTATTTGTCTTCTGTAATCTTTTCCCGGACGACTTCGCTTATCACGGGGACTTGTTTATCCGAGTACCTATTTATTATTCTTTGCGCGAAGTCCCGGAGGAAAAAATGCGGTAAAGTTACATTAAGACAATTTTGTACTGTTAAGTGCTGGATTATTTTTCAAATTTTCGCAAATAAACTTTGTTATTTCTGGTCTATATTTCAGTTATAAATCATGTGTATATTTAATGGTATGGTTTGTTTATTTTTATGTATCAATTCGCACGCTTGTAAAGTAACTTAATTTAAAATTACATCGAATTTCTAATTTTGTTATGAATTTCTTTTATAAAGTTTAAATTGTGCTGATAAAAGAAAATACACTGAATACTTTTGTTAAATTTTTTTAAGACGTTCACAATCGCAAATACATTATATTTTGAGGTTACTTTTATTCTTACGGTGTAATTTGTTCATTATATATAGATCCTTGAAACTCAAACAAATTTTTGTGTATATTAAGAGAATATGTTTATTTATTACATAGATTTTAATAAAGAGTAAACTATTAGTTGTAGATACAATTAAAATGCAATACTTTTCTTTTAAATGAATTTTAAAGTCACTACTAACTAGCTTTGTAACTGTAGGCATATTCAAAGTATTTGGGAAAAAAATTCATGCGCAATATTTGTTTTTAGTTCAACACGATAAGTGCACTCGTACCCGTGTACAGAACTTAAAAATATGTCACGCCTGAAAATTTCAGTTACTTAAATATTCCATGTGTACACTGCTGTAAAAATCAAAAACGAAATCTCGCGGAGTTCATATCTACGTTTTAATCTAATATATAAAATTCTCTTGTCACAATGTTCGTTCCCATACTCCTCCGAAACGGCTTTACCGATTCTTATGAAATTTTTTGTGCATATTCAGTAGTCTGAGAATCGGTTACTATCTATTTTCAAACCTCTAAGTGATCAGGGTTGCCCACACCAAAATTTTTTTTTTTTATTTTTGGGATTTTTTTTCTTTTTTATTTATTATTGTGTGGCATCAAAAACTACATACAACCCTAAATTTTCACTTTTCTATCACCAACCCCTGCTTTTTAATAGACATTTTAATATTTTTGTCTCGCTCGATATCATCAATTGTACATGGCCACGTATCAAATGTTGGAATGTTGGAATGTTGGAATGTTGGAATGTTGGAATGTTGGAATGTTGGAATGTTGGAATGTTGGAATGTTGGAATGTTGGAATGTTGGAATGTTGGAATGTTGGAATGTTGGAATGTTGGAATGTTGGAATGTTGGAATGTTGGAATGTTGGAATGTTGGAATGTTGGAATGTTGGAATGTTGGAATGTTGGAATGTTGGAATGTTGGAATGTTGGAATGTTGGAATGTTGGAATGTTGGAATGTTGGAATGTTGGAATGTTGGAATGTTGGAATGTTGGAATGTTGGAATGTTGGAATGTTGGAATGTTGGAATGTTGGAATGTTGGAATGTTGGAATGTTGGAATGTTGGAATGTTGGAATGTTGGAATGTTGGAATGTTGGAATGTTGGAATGTTGGAATGTTGGAATGTTGGAATGTTGGAATGTTGGAATGTTGGAATGTTGGAATGTTGGAATGTTGGAATGTTGGAATGTTGGAATGTTGGAATGTTGGAATGTTGGAATGTTGGAATGTTGGAATGTTGGAATGTTGGAATGTTGGAATGTTGGAATGTTGGAATGTTGGAATGTTGGAATGTTGGAATGTTGGAATGTTGGAATGTTGGAATGTTGGAATGTTGGAATGTTGGAATGTTGGAATGTTGGAATGTTGGAATGTTGGAATGTTGGAATGTTGGAATGTTGGAATGTTGGAATGTTGGAATGTTGGAATGTTGGAATGTTGGAATGTTGGAATGTTGGAATGTTGGAATGTTGGAATGTTGGAATGTTGGAATGTTGGAATGTTGGAATGTTGGAATGTTGGAATGTTGGAATGTTGGAATGTTGGAATGTTGGAATGTTGGAATGTTGGAATGTTGGAATGTTGGAATGTTGGAATGTTGGAATGTTGGAATGTTGGAATGTTGGAATGTTGGAATGTTGGAATGTTGGAATGTTGGAATGTTGGAATGTTGGAATGTTGGAATGTTGGAATGTTGGAATGTTGGAATGTTGGAATGTTGGAATGTTGGAATGTTGGAATGTTGGAATGTTGGAATGTTGGAATGTTGGAATGTTGGAATGTTGGAATGTTGGAATGTTGGAATGTTGGAATGTTGGAATGTTGGAATGTTGGAATGTTGGAATGTTGGAATGTTGGAATGTTGGAATGTTGGAATGTTGGAATGTTGGAATGTTGGAATGTTGGAATGTTGGAATGTTGGAATGTTGGAATGTTGGAATGTTGGAATGTTGGAATGTTGGAATGTTGGAATGTTGGAATGTTGGAATGTTGGAATGTTGGAATGTTGGAATGTTGGAATGTTGGAATGTTGGAATGTTGGAATGTTGGAATGTTGGAATGTTGGAATGTTGGAATGTTGGAATGTTGGAATGTTGGAATGTTGGAATGTTGGAATGTTGGAATGTTGGAATGTTGGAATGTTGGAATGTTGGAATGTTGGAATGTTGGAATGTTGGAATGTTGGAATGTTGGAATGTTGGAATGTTGGAATGTTGGAATGTTGGAATGTTGGAATGTTGGAATGTTGGAATGTTGGAATGTTGGAATGTTGGAATGTTGGAATGTTGGAATGTTGGAATGTTGGAATGTTGGAATGTTGGAATGTTGGAATGTTGGAATGTTGGAATGTTGGAATGTTGGAATGTTGGAATGTTGGAATGTTGGAATGTTGGAATGTTGGAATGTTGGAATGTTGGAATGTTGGAATGTTGGAATGTTGGAATGTTGGAATGTTGGAATGTTGGAATGTTGGAATGTTGGAATGTTGGAATGTTGGAATGTTGGAATGTTGGAATGTTGGAATGTTGGAATGTTGGAATGTTGGAATGTTGGAATGTTGGAATGTTGGAATGTTGGAATGTTGGAATGTTGGAATGTTGGAATGTTGGAATGTTGGAATGTTGGAATGTTGGAATGTTGGAATGTTGGAATGTTGGAATGTTGGAATGTTGGAATGTTGGAATGTTGGAATGTTGGAATGTTGGAATGTTGGAATGTTGGAATGTTGGAATGTTGGAATGTTGGAATGTTGGAATGTTGGAATGTTGGAATGTTGGAATGTTGGAATGTTGGAATGTTGGAATGTTGGAATGTTGGAATGTTGGAATGTTGGAATGTTGGAATGTTGGAATGTTGGAATGTTGGAATGTTGGAATGTTGGAATGTTGGAATGTTGGAATGTTGGAATGTTGGAATGTTGGAATGTTGGAATGTTGGAATGTTGGAATGTTGGAATGTTGGAATGTTGGAATGTTGGAATGTTGGAATGTTGGAATGTTGGAATGTTGGAATGTTGGAATGTTGGAATGTTGGAATGTTGGAATGTTGGAATGTTGGAATGTTGGAATGTTGGAATGTTGGAATGTTGGAATGTTGGAATGTTGGAATGTTGGAATGTTGGAATGTTGGAATGTTGGAATGTTGGAATGTTGGAATGTTGGAATGTTGGAATGTTGGAATGTTGGAATGTTGGAATGTTGGAATGTTGGAATGTTGGAATGTTGGAATGTTGGAATGTTGGAATGTTGGAATGTTGGAATGTTGGAATGTTGGAATGTTGGAATGTTGGAATGTTGGAATGTTGGAATGTTGGAATGTTGGAATGTTGGAATGTTGGAATGTTGGAATGTTGGAATGTTGGAATGTTGGAATGTTGGAATGTTGGAATGTTGGAATGTTGGAATGTTGGAATGTTGGAATGTTGGAATGTTGGAATGTTGGAATGTTGGAATGTTGGAATGTTGGAATGTTGGAATGTTGGAATGTTGGAATGTTGGAATGTTGGAATGTTGGAATGTTGGAATGTTGGAATGTTGGAAACTCCAAAAAAAAATATTATTACTTGGTAAGTGATCCCCTCCACGTGTGTACCGGTGTTACCTCTCACCAGTACACAGCACGGAGTGGGGATGACAACGAATTCTTTATCTCTCAAACATTATGCCTTTTGTCACTCCCTCTACATATAAATATATTCTCAAGCAACTTTATTATTTATTTATTAATAACTAATGTCATTGAATATAATTTATTATTAATCTATAATACAAATATGTGTCGGTAAGCGCATCACTCTACAACGCCAGGACCAATTTGGCCAATTTGAGAAAAATTCGAATAATCGCCGGGAAGCCCCTAAAAACAGCGCTTTTCTTTTTCCTATACAAACGTTCTTTAACTAAAATGTAGGGTCAATTTAAACTTTATTGCTATTTCATAAAGTTCATATTAAATTACAAGCTTTCACTGCTGTCTAAGCAATGTAGGTGTGTTCCTAACGCTAAAGAGTCAATTTTAACTTCATTACAGCTGCTCAAAGTTCAAATTAGATCATTCTTTCAAAAGTGTGCGTATGCGCGTCGGAGGATCTAACGCCGCGTGCCGAAATTAAAACGAATGAAATAATAACATAAATAGTCACAAAATGTAAGAGCTAAAGATCATTACTGCTGATTTTCAATTAGGTCGGCTTCGCGGTATTATTTATTTTGTTTTAGTTTCTTTTTCACGACATCACATCAGTCCAGCACAAACCGCGTTACCGTCTGGCGGACCTAACAGACTTCATTCCGTCAAAAAGATTTGGAATGAGGCAGTTATTGGAAAATGGAACATGGAAAACGGAAAACGGAAAATGGAAAATGGAAAATGGAAAATGGAAAATGGAAAATGGAAAATGGAAAATGGAAAATGGAAAATGGAAAAAGGAAAATGGAATATTGGAATATTGGAATATTGCAATGTTGGAATGTTGGAATGTTGGAATGTTGGAATGTTGGAATGTTGGAATGTTGGAATGTTGGAATGTTGGAACGTTGGAACGTTGGAATGTTGGAATGTTGGAATGTTGGAATGTTGGAATGTTGGAATGTTGAATATTGAAAATGGAAAAGGGAAAAGGGAAAAGGGAAAAGGGAAAAATTGAAATCTGACATCTGAAATCTAGAAACCAGAAACCAGAAACCAGAAACCAGTAAACAGTAAAACCAGTAAACCAGTAAACCAGTAAACAGTAAAACAGTAACCAGTAAACCAGTAAACCAGTAACCAGTAAACCAGTTAAACAGTAAACCAGAAACAGTAAACCAGTAAACCAGTTAAACCAGTAAACCAGGTAAACCAGTAAACCAGTAAACCAGTTAAACCATTAAACCAGTAAACCAGTAAACCAGTAAACCAGAGTAAACCAGTAAACAGTAACCAGTAAACAGTAAACCAGGTAAACCAGTAAACCAGTAAACCAGTCAACCAGTAAACCAGTTAAACAGTAAACCAGTACACCAGTAAACCAGTAAACCAGTAAACCAGTAAACCATAAACCAGTAAACCAGTATAAACCAGTAAACCAGGAAACCAGTAAACAGTAAAACAGTAAACCAGTAAACCAGTAAACCAGTAAACCAGTAGTAAACCAGTAAACCAGTACACCAGTAAACCAGTTAAACCAGTAAACCAGGAAACCAGTAACCAGTAAACAGTAAAACAGTAAACCAGAAACCAGTAACCAGTAAACAGTTAAACCAGTAAACCAGTAAACCAGTATAAACCAGTAACCAGTAAACCATAAACCAGTAAACCAGTAAACCAGTAAACCAGTTAAACCAGTTAAACAGTAAACCAGTAAACCAGTAAACCAGTAAACCAGTTAAACCAGTAGTAAACCAGTAAACAGTAAACCAGTAAACCAGGAAACCAGTAAACCAGTTAAACCAGTTAAACAGTAAAACAGTAAACCAGTAAACCAGAAACCAGAAACCAGAAACAAACAAACAAAAGTTCATATTAAATAACAAGCTTTCACTGCTGTCTAAGCAATGTAGGTGCGTTCGTAACGCTAAAGAGTCAATTTGCACTTTATTACAGCTGCACAAAGTTCAAATTCAATTATTCTATCAAAATGGTGTGCGTATGCGCGTCGGAAGATCGCCGCGAGCCGAAATTAAAACGAATGAAATAATAACATAAATGGTCACAAAATGTAATAGCTAAAGATCATTCTTACTGATTTTCAATTTGGTCGGCTTCGCGGTATTATTTCTTTTGTTTTAGTTTCGGCACGCGACATAAAATGCATTCGTTTTCACGACCTTACATCAGTCGAGCACAATCCGCGTTACCATCTGGCGGACTTGATAGACTACATTCTGTCAAATAGATTTGGAATGTGACAGTTATTTGTTCCTAATAAAATTATAATAGTAAATATAATTTATGTACTATAATTATAACTTTGGCCACTCTTCTGGAACCCACTAATATTTAAATATTAGTTATTAGATGAACATATATAGAGCTGAACCCCACACACCGCCCTATCACCAGAGTGACGGTTCAGTCTAGATTTTTTTGCGCTGGCTATAAAATAGGTAAGAACAAAAAACTGCCACATTCCAATTTTTTTGACAGAACGAAGTCTGTCGGGTCAGCTAGTAATTTTATATATATTTGTCGAAACGTTTAACATATGCGACATACAAAGAACATTAATTAAAATAAAAACTTTTTAGTGAATATAAAACGATTAATAAATAACGTTGCTATAACTTTTACTGATAATCAATGAATTATTATTAAACCATCGCTGAAACAAGAGAATAGTTTAATCTATATAATAAAATGAATTGCTGTTCGTTAGTCTCGCTAAAACTCGAGAACGGCTGGACCGATTTGGCTAAATGTGGTCTTGAATTATTCGTGGAAGTCCAGGGAAGGTTAGTAAGGTGAGAAAATATGGAAAAAGTGCCTGGAATATGGTAAAAACAACAATTTCTCTTTTTCATTGAGGTGACCAGATTTTTAGATAGGCAAAGCGGGACAACTCTGAAGGAATAATAACATCGTAATTTTTTTTTAGTTTTAACATAAGTACAATTTATAAATACAAAAATGTATAATATATTATTCTTTGACATATTTCTAACTAAATTTCTTTTAGGGGTAAGCTCGGTGACATACTTTTTGTCAATAATATGAAATTTTAAGATTACAAGTATTTTAAGCTTAGCTTAAGAAAATTTATGTATATATGAAGTATACCTTAATTTTCTATAGCAAGAAGCAGAACGAAGTGTATCATCTGAGAGACAAATACAATGTAACTGGGTAGCAAAAGCAACGTCTTACGCAAAACAATGATTTTCGTAAATATAAAATTTAACTTAATTCTAAAAGTCAGGACTTTTGAAAAACGTTGCGTGACGCGGAATTAATTGTGAAAAAGCGAAACGTCTGGTCACCTTATTTTAGATATATAAAACGTCAAACATTTGAAGTTTGTCCCGTCATTTAGAAACCAAATACAATTTAAAAGAATATTTTTGATTTTGACATTTGATATTGACAACTAACAATTACTGATTGCAATTATAACATTTTACGAGAAAAGGGAGGAACATGGCGAACGAATTGACCACGCAGACAATTTTTTAAGGATTTTTATTCTCTTATTTTATTCGTCTACACGTGTCACTGGCTCACGCACAAACCGTGCTCATGCCATCAATTGGGAAGAAGAAGAATATTTTACGAACTTTAGCGGGAATCTGGGCGTGAAGGTCACGTTGTCTCGGTTCATTTTTATTTTTTTGTGCATAATGCGGTTGAATGTACGATGTGAGTGTATCATGCAGTAAATTAGTGTGTTCGTGTGCAGCGATTGTAGAATTCTAGCAGGAACACCACTGTCCTAAGTTCAGATTGGTTCAAAATAGTAGTTACGTCTTAACTTTACTTTTTTGATCTTTTGTGATAGTGACACTAACTGAAATCTAAAAACTGGAAACTGTAAACTGGAAATTGAAAGTTGAAAACTGAAATCTAAAAACTGTAAACTGTAAACTGGAAATTGAAAGTTGAAAACTGAAATCTAAAAACTGGAAACTGTAAACTGGAAATTGAAAGTTGAAAACTGAAATCTAAAAACTGTAAACTGGAAATTGAAAGTTGAAAACTGAAATCTAAAAACTGTAAACTGTAAACTGTAAACTGTAAACTGGAAATTGAAAATTGAAAATTGAAAATTGAAAATTGAAAATTGAAAATTGAAAATTGAAAATTGAAAATTGAAAATTGAAAATTGAAAATTGAAAATTGAAAATTGAAAATTGAAATTGGGAATTGGGAATTGAGAATTAGAAATTGGGGATTGGAAATTGAAAATTGGTAAATGAAAAATGGAAAATAGAAACCAGAACCAGAAACCAGAAACTAGAAACCAGAAACTAGAACCAGTAACCAGAAAACAGAAACCAGAAACTAGAAACCAGAAACTAGAACCAGAAACTAGAAACCAGAAACCAGAAACCAGAAACCAGAAACTAGAACCAGAAACCAGAAACTAGAAACCAGAAAACTAGAAACCAGAAACCAGAAAACAGAAAACAGAAACCAGAAACCAGAAACCAGTAACCAGTAACCAGTAACCAGTAACCAGTAACCAGACAATAGAAACCAGAAACTAGAAACCAGAAACCAGAAACCAGAACCAGAAACCAGTAACCAGTACCAGTAACCAGTAACCATTAACCAGTAACCAGTAACCATAACCAGTAACCATAACCAGTAACCAGTACCAGTAACCAGTAACCAGTAACCATTAACCAGTAACCAGTACCAGTAACCAGTAACCAGTAACCAGTAACCAGTAACCATAACCAGTAACCATAACCAGTAACCAGTACCAGAAAACAGAAACCAGAAACTAGAAACCAGAAACCAGAAACTAGAACCAGAAACTAGAAACCAGAAACTAGAAACCAGAAACCAGAAATAGAAACCAGAACTAGAAACCAGAAACCAGAAACTAGAACCAGAAACTAGAAACCAGAAACTAGAAACCAGAACTAGAAACCAGAAACTAGAAACCAGAAAACAGAAACTAGAAACCAGAAACCAGAAAACAGAAACCAGAAAACAGAAACCAGAAACCAGAAAACAGAAACCAGAAATAGAAACCAGAAAACAGAAACCAGAAATAGAAACCAGAAACTAGAAACTAGAAACTAGAAACCAGAAACCAGAAACCAGTAACCAGTACCAGTAACCAGTAACCAGTAACCAGTAACCAGTAACAGTAACCAGTAACAGTAACCAGTAACAGTAACCAGAACCAGTAACCAGTAACAGTAACCAGTAACAGTAACCAGTAACAGTAACCAGAAAACAGAAACCAGAAACTAGAAACAGAAACTAGAAACCAGTAACCAGTAACCAGAAAACAGAAACCAGAAACTAGAACCAGTAACCAGACAATAGAAACCAGAAACTAGAAACTAGAAACCAGAGACCAGAAACCAGAAACTAGAAACTAGAAATCAGAAACCAAAAACTAGAACCCAGAAACTAGAAACCAGAAACCAGAAAACAGAAACCAGAAACCAGAAACCAGAAACCAGAAACCAGAAACCAGAAACCAGTAACCAGTAACCAGAAACCAGTAACCAGTAACCAGTAACAGTAACCAGTACCAGTAACCAGTAACCAGTAACCAGTAACCAGTAACCAGTAACCAGTAACCAGTAACCAGTAACCAGTAACCAGTAACCAGTAACCAGTAACCAGTAACCAGTAACCAGTAACCAGTAACCAGAAAACAGAAACCAGTAACCAGTAACCAGAAAACAGAAACCAGAAACTAGAAACCAGTAACCAGACAATAGAAACCAGAAACTAGAAACCAGAGACCAGAAACCAGAAACTAGAAACTAGAAACCAGTAACCAGTAACCAGAAAACAGAAACCAGTAACCAGAAAACAGAAACCAGAAACTAGAAACCAGAAACTAGAAACTAGAAACCAGAACCTAGAAACCAGAAACTAGAAACCAGTAACCAGACAATAGAAACCAGAAACTAGAAACCAGAGACCAGAAACCAGAAACTAGAAACTAGAAACCAGTAACCAGTAACCAGAAAACAGAAACCAGTAACCAGTAACCAGAAAACAGAAACCAGAAACTAGAAACCAGAAACTAGAAACTAGAACCAGAAACTAGAACCAGAACTAGAAACCAGAATCCAGAAATCAGAAACCATAAACAAACAAACAAAAGTTCATATTAAATTACAAGCTTTCACTGCTGTCTAAGCAATGTAGGCGCGTTCGTGACGCTAAAGAGTCAATTTGCACTTTATTACAGCCGCACAAAGTTCAAATTCAATTATTCTATCAAAACAGTGTGCGTATGCGCGTTGTAGGATCTAACGCCGCGTGCCGAAATTAAAACGTATGAAATAATAACATAAATAGTCACAAAATGTAAGAGCTAAAGATCCACCATACTGATTTTCAATTTGGTCGGCTTCGCGATATTATTTCTTTTGTTTTAGTTTCGGCGCGCGACGTAACATGCATTCGTTTTCACGTCAATACATCAGTCGAGACCAAACCGCGTTACCATCTGGCGGACCTGACAGATTACATTCTCTCAAAAAGATTTGGAATGTGATAGTTATTTGTTCCTAAAAAAATATTATAGTAAATATAACTTATGTACTTTAATTATGGCTTGGCCACTCTTCTGGACCCCCTATAATATTTAAATATTAGTTATTAGATGAATATATATAGTGCTGAACCCCACACACCACTCCTAACCAGGGTTTTTGCCCCGGCTATAAAATAGGCAGGAACAAAGAACATTCCAATTTTTGGGACAGAACGGAGTCTGTCGGGTCAGCTAGTCATCAATAAATTCTTTTGTACTTGCTTAGTTTCTAACCCAAAAGTTTCTTTCTTCCAATACAAAATTAGTACAACTAAAGCAGAATTAGAAGACCCAATAATAATGGATAAATTTTAGTTCGTAAAAAATTTAATCTAATACATTATTGATGGCAACCCCTTATCTTATATAAGGTGGAACATATTCTCATCTTACTTACAATTGTATAAAAAATATTGAAACATTACGTTAGTGTCAGATGTGTATCATACAAGAGTCCGCATCAGTTATTCAAATTCACCCTTTCGCAACAAATTACGTTTATTGGATATGATAGATCATTATTATTATGCCTCGCATCAATCACCAATATAAATGACGTAGATAGATGATGTAATATGCAGCGTTGGAAAGATCACCTACAACGAAAACATTTTTCACTGGAGCTACAGGATGAATGTAAGCGAGCTTTCATTAGCGCTTGAAAGAAAAAACATGTATTAATTTAGAAAATGTTCATCTATCAATTTTGTCTGTGACAGTGGTTGAAGCAAAAATTCTGTTGTGAAATTTTGCTATTTTTCCTCACAGTCTCACTTTTATTCTGTTCCCTAGATACTCGTACAATAAGTATTATCATTGTATATTTTACTATATAGTCACCACCTGTTCTTAAAGCGATGATTGAATACAAGAAGTTCTAAATACGTTTGTATTAAACTAAATACGTTATATTTAGATCCTTCATTACATTCGATGAAACTTTTTATTGTGCAGTATAATTTTTATGACTTTAAAAATTTATGAAACATAATTTTTGGATCAATCCATTTCTGTTACGTTTCTATTAGTTTTCATACATCGAAAAAAGGTTTATACGTCTAATATAACAATTAGTAATTCCAAAGGCTATTGATGTACAAATATACGCGTGTCAAAGATCTCAAAGCATGTATTGAACTGTCGGTAGAAATGAGCAACAAACGCGTCAATCCATTGCGAGTGACGTATCGAATTGAAGATAATGATTTGACGCGTATGGCTTCTCGATGTACAGCTGATAACAAAATTCGCTGCAAAAGGTGCTGTGGCATAAATCATTACTTTAGTAACTTATTTTCAATACTCGATAACAAAATATAATGATATCATAAAGATCACGAAAGAATCAGCCACTGTCTCGCCAACCTCATCATAAAAGCGTAACAATTTTCATGTACATAAAACAATAAGCACATCAAGCCGTATGACAAGCGTGAAGAGTATGGCAACACTCATTTTTGGAGACACTTATATCTAGATAAAATAAAAGCGTGGAATTGAGATGATGATATTATTTAATGTGTAAAAAATATTCACGTCCATTACCTAAACAAAATCGTGGCAATTATACTTTAATTATATTCAATAAATATATGTGATATTTAAAAACATAATTACCTGTAATTATGTCTATTTGTATTTTGTTTTGAATTCAACTATAACTTATGTTAAACTTATAATAAACAAAAGAAACTATGTAAGTGCTAGTCGTTCAAGGTTCAAAAGTGTGCAATAAATCGTCAGGTTTGTTGAGTTTACGACATTCCCATTTACGGTCCACCAGGAGCTGATGCCGTAAAACTGATCATCTTTAAATTGTGATCAGATCGTTTATTTGATTTATTGTGTGATTAAAACAAACGTTATTAGATTATTAACTTGTTATTAATTAGAGTGAACAGGCTTCTTCTAGACTAATGCGCTTTACAACCAAGATTATATTGTCGGGTATAGGTGGGATCGTAGTCACACTAGTCCACGTAAAATAAAAATAAATAACATTTCTTCAATATTATATAACGCGTAATATTATTCGATATGTTAGTGTTCAATTCTCTTGTATATTTATTATTTCTTGTACACACAGACAAAATATAAGTACATAGTTACAAGTATATAGGCGAGCTTAACCCTAAACGAGTTTTGTTTAGTATCCGTATGAAACATTATAATATTGATTGTCCGTATGTATTAAAATAATATTGCTTATAACTTTTTAACATGATACGAGATACGCGTCTGAAACAAAATTAATCATGATCCTGCAGATTGGATCATTTATTCAAATCATATGTAAGTAAACGAGTTCCATTTAATATTATTGCATCCAGCGAGTGGTTATTTATTCACGTGTTATATTTCCACGGCTTCGTGTTACGTATTCAATAAACTGTGCGTTTTCAGCGGTTATTCCCAATTTGTCCGAGTCCTTCATTATCTAGCAGGGCGTTTTATATTTCCTCGCTCCAATTTACCGAACAAAAAGGGTCGAGTAAGTGGACAGTTTGTTAATTACACAACGACAGAGTTGACTTATGAGCGCGCTTAAACAAACATTGAAAATGTACATAACGGAAATGTTAACTAAGGACTAAATTATATTCCAATGAACGCTGATTACTAATCAAATCACAAATAATATCATCGCATACTTTATAAGCTCCGTGACTTCTTTTTCTTTCCCAGCGAAAAATGTTGATACTCTTAAACCAAAGGTGTACTAACTCATCACATTTTGTGTTTCAAATGAATGAAGTATATTTTTTTTGTGTTAACACAGAGATACCCGATTCGATTCCGGGGCTATACGTAGCAGAGTTGTCGCCTGGCAACATACCACTATAGGAAAGCTGGAATATTCACGGCGAACACACTTCACTATCAACTATTTCATTATCACTTAACCTCATACAAAATTGAAGTCAAGTGTAAGGCCTGAAAAATACTTTAACTTAATTTCTTTAAATTCATTCCGATCAATTCTCGTCTCCAATGAAAATTCATTTCCGAAGTAAATACGGGAACAGTAGACCAAATTGATATTTAAATAAAGATCTCCTTGGCACTTGGCTTGAATTACTACGCAATTTAACAATTTTCTTAGCTCACCTACCGACTGGTCTCAATTAAGAAATAATGGCTTGTGTAATTGTCCCTTTTTTTTATTTAAAACAATTAAACTGGTATTATTTTGTTAGTTTTGATAAAGTGTAAATTAAATGCTATATTAAAGAAATGAGTATTTCGCTTTTCATTGGTAAACTTTATTAAAGGATATGAGAGTTAAAATGTCTATTAAATTGTTTGTAAAAGCGTTATCGTACACTATTGTTAGATATTGAGGATAAATAATTGTGGTTATAAACATTTTGTTAGAAAAATAGTAATTGTATTGACTGTTAGTGAATCCAAAATGAATTACTGCATATTGTACTATTATATTTCATACTAATATTTATGTAATAATTGTATTTATATTTCTTATAGTGTAATTGAAATATTGGGAATATTATTAATCAATGACTTTTATAAAATTGATAATAATGAAATAGTTGTATTGATTATTGTAAAGATGGCGCCGCTGTCATTTTGGTATAAATGGCAGACAACTGTGGATCTCGAACTCATTACTGTTTGGACAGCGTAAGTAATATATAAAAACGTGTAAATTAGATATGTATGTTGAAAAGAGAAGTGTCTATTACTATCATTTTAGATTCTGTATATGTATGTATCCATTTCTCTACACGAGTGTACGATGTACTCAAACTGACACACCCTTCACGTATTCGATGTCCGCTGATGATAAGAATGGGTGTGTCCATCGTATTAAACATTGGTTACAGGCTATCTAACTGATTATACGCGAGTTCTTATTTATCGGTGACTTCATGTTCAAGGAAACGTAAGAAAAAAATTCATTTGCTTATTTTTCTATAACTTTAACTATTATTTATTAATTGACGAGTAAATACTTCTTTTAGATATCAACGCCGTTTGCATTACACGGAGTAAAGTATTAATGAATAACTGTACTAAGTAATAACTTCTGTACTTTGAAATTGTGTATTTGTTATTAAAAAGGCCTTTTAAGTTATAATATCGTGAAACAATTACACGAAAAAATTTGTCAGAAAGATACAGAAAAAATTTAAATATAATATTATTCATTTCATGTTAATTATATATGATATTTATCAGTACGATGTATTGAAAAATATTTAGTTTGTTATGGAATTTTATAGTCTCTGAAATAAATAAGAATCCTTTTTCATGATATATTAATAAATGTATATAACTACAAACTAAAAAGAATTTTTACCTGTTACAGCTTCTATAAAAGAACTAAAAAAGTCTTTTGAATTATTTTATATTTTAATCACTGAACTGAAATATTTAAATCAGAGAAACTCACGGAAAATCTTTTTTACTTATTTTATGATTAAATTCTGCTCAACTAGATTGATAATAACCTATGGATTTGTTTAAGAAAAGGAATTTGTTATAACTTGTAGAACTCATTAAAAGTCCCTTTAGTTTTTAAATGAAATTTCAACTTAGTAAACTATACTTAATTGAGCAACGTATTAAAACTAAACTTAGTGTAACTAAATAGTATTGAACGCATTAAACCGATGGATGGGTTTAATTGCATCCTAACGTTGTTAGTTCATTGTGAGGTGCCTGCTGCTGACGTTAACCAAATACGAGATTGGATAAGCTTAAAGTTCATATGTTAGTGTAATCACTTTATAACATATTTTTAAATATTTTTTTTGACAATAGTTTCAATAGCAAAATAGAGAACAAGCGTATTATGAGCTGCGGTGAGGTAAAAATTTCTAAGTAACGATACCAACAATCACACTTTCATTAGTCGCAATGAAAAAGCGAAAAATCTTATAATTTTGAAATAGATTCTGTCAAAATCTATTTCAATAATTGGTTCAACAAATAAAATACTCTCGATGCCCTTTTATAATAGATTCGTGTTTTCCGGACCGGATTTTAACCCCGGCGGCTCAAAAAAGTGTTCGGATTTTTATTCAAACCCGCACAAAAGGGGACTTCATTCAATTTTTATCCTTTCAACACTTGTTTTTGTATTTTTTTAAAAAACTAAATAAATGGAACATTAATAATTTTAATGGTTTATATTAATAAGTTCGAAACGAAACTGTAAGCTACAGTGAACGAAATATCTATGATTGTTCATCTTCTCTTAACAATTTGTTATTTCTTCTTGAATAATAAAATATGTTAAGCACTGCATGTTATATTTTGAAATTTTGATACAAGATATAGTGAATTCTAATTGTTTAAATGTATAATTTAAGTTGCCGACCGACTAGACCGCATATTCCACTCAACGTCGTGAAAGCGCGATCCAGGTCGATTGAATTTTGCGGTTTGAGGATGCGTATGGTTTCACGTGGGCGAGATCTATGCTTACGACTTACAGCGATTTATATACACTTTAACTCTTTTAATTAATGGTTGTGGTAATTTACCATAAATATCATGATTGGCACCACACTACCTTGCATGTTTACTAATATATTAAATAGAACTTCTTATTGATTCACTTTTACTGGATGATAATTCTTATAGGTTTGACCATATCTATGTTCTTGTTCTTTTGTTTATATTTCTATATTCTGTTTGTTAATATTTACTTCGATAAGCTCTTGCATATTATTTTGAAATACAGCATATTACACTATATACTTCGGTGTTAAAAATCATTTAGTTGTTAAAATTAGTTAAATATCAGCGCATACGCAAATACATTTTAAAATCGTCTATTCGTTGAAATTACGTTTTTCATTATTTTTAGTTCAGTTTAGAAATTACTCGTGTTTTTGTATATCTTTCGCGGGTATAAAAAGAAACGCGTCGGAGTTAAAAAAACAGTGACAAAATCAGACGCGTACCGTGCGCACTCAGGGCACCTTACTCTACATATCTGTGTATTTATTCCGCTATCGTTCCTCTTCTCATCCCACTTATAAAACTGCCCTGCTCTTCAACCCTACTCCCTCCAAAACTTCCTTACCTATCTCCTCTCCTCTTTGTAGTATTTCTATGTATATATTTATAACGTCAGCTCGCAGATTCCGGATCCGCGAGCCCAGGGTCCGATGTAGCCTTGCTGACGGTCTAGGTGACCCAAAGCAAGAACATCTGTCAAAAAAACAAAAAGAGTCGCGCTCAATCCGCCAGAGTGTACCTGTTAAGAAGTCGTTACGTTGCTGGATAAATGTGAGATTATGCAAATCCTAAAAATTATTTAATAGTGCCATCAACGCTGACATCATGTTATAAAAATACTTGAAGAGCTAGTGCTCTTACATATATACGTAGGTCTGTGGTTTTTGAATGAAGACGAATAAGATTGAGATGCATGAACGATTGAATTGATAGAAAGGGATGTATGCATGAGAGTGAAAGGGAGAGATGTGTGAGGTACAACGACAAGGAAAGACGTGTGTGTGAGAGATTTTAAATTAAGTATTTTTTTTTTTAAACTACTGAACGACGAGACGAGCAAGACGTTCACCTGATGGTAAGCGATACGCTTGCCCATAACAACGCGGTGCTAGTTAAGATGGTACACACTGCACCATATTGCGCTCGTCGCCTTGAGACATAAGGTGTTAAATCTCGTTACCCCAGTAATTACACTAGCTACAGCGCCCTTCAAACCGGAACACAGTAATGTTTGCACACTACCATTTGGCGGTTGAAATGGGAGCTGCGGTGGTACCCACCCAGACGGTCTCCGGCAACAGAGACCTACCACCTGGAAAAGCGAATAGTAAAGCGAATAAATAAGTTTTTGGCGAAGAATCTTTTATTCAGCTCACTACGAACCCACGTATACATTTATAAATATAAATGTTGTTTATTAAGCGTAACAAATATTTCCAATTACGCGGGTTCATGGTGCAGACAAAATTTAACACAGAACCCCGAGCGAATGTAAACGTTATTGGCAAACAAATACACTCGTAGCCGCATTGCTCTACGAGCCGTAGCGCCGCGTAGCGTCACGTAGCACCGCTACGGCCATTCTACGTGAGCCGGCTCCTAATCGAGTTCCCTTCGTCACCAGCCAAACACGATAATTTATAGCATCGAATGTAAACGATCATTCCTAGATTTCATTTCTCTTTTATAACACAGCGTCGCCTTGGAGTGATACCCTCAAGTACATATTCGTAATTATTTTTTTATTACATTTCTGTATTTCAGACCTAACGACATTTATGATATATTATGATAAGCTCTGAAATATCATTGAACTTCAGTCTATTGTGAATATCTCGTTGCCGCCGTATCGATGCTCGTTTATATTGAAATTTAAACTAAACTTAACTATAATAAACTTTATTATCAAATAGTAAAATATGTATTGTACAAAAGTTTTACAACACAGTTTTTTCTTCTTCCTGATAAGTTTAAATTTTTTTTACATACAAGGTTTTTACTAAGATGACGATTAGACCAACGCTATGAGGATGACGTTCGTCTTATAAGTAATATCCGTCATTTACCTACTTTGCATCCGCCATTTTGAAAAGCAATTTAATTAATAAGAATTTAGTGTTATAATTGTTCTGGCAACACCTTACAATAAATTATAATTTATAAATGTTAATTTAATATTACCTAACGTTCTGTAATGTAATAGGTCAACCAAATGAAGTAGACTATTTTGTATCAATGTTATTAACATTTATTTTTGCATAGCATAATAGTAGTCAGTATTTTGATATCTTAAACGTTTTAGGAAACTAGATAACAGTCACCATAGTTTTTTTAATGTGAAAATGAAATCTTTATTCAAAGACAATAGTATTGTTCAAAGAGATATATAACAAGAGGTGTTTATGACATTTCCGATCGAATCGTAGCTGGTCTTGATTAATTTGCCACTGCTTTGTTTCTTTATCAAAGGCTCTTGATAAATGATGAACGGATATAACACAAAAACTCATTTCTGAGTTCGTTTGTTGATTGAATCGAAATCTCGTAACTCTTCGCCTCTCAATTATTTATAATTGAACTCGGCAGACGTTGTACTGCTCGTATATATTTTTTACGATTTCACCTGATGGTAAGTGATCGTCCATAATGATGTAATTCTATTTAGTATGATATACACTGCACCATATTGTTCTCGCTGTCTTGAGACATAAGATTTTTCAAATTTCAGTGATGTTACTAGCTACAAAACCCTTTACAGCGAAACTGTTATGTTTGTACACAAAATTCGATAGTTTTAAAGTAAGTTTATTCAATTTATATTATGAATAAAATATTTGTTTCATATTCAAAGTCCATGTTGATAATTTGATTGAAGTACACAACCTTATTTAAGCTTTGTAAATCCAAAGGCAACATACGGTCGCGTGGGACATACGTATTTATCAGTAACTCGATTATAACTTTGGTTACCTTGATGTAAGTTAAACTTGTTAAAGTTTCTCTCCCTTCGGTTCACTTTGCAAACTTTGAGACGTTTTAAATGATTTCTTTATCTTGTAATGAAATTGCTTTTAATGTATTTCTCTATATCTATTTATTGTATACATAAAATTGACGATGTAGTATTAATTTTAATTTTGTATTTTTTTTCAGTACTAAGGTCGTCATGGGAAAGATAATTTTGTGAATTGAATAGTTAACAAAACATTATTTTAAATGTTATGTAATATTTAAATGTCTATTTTAACATATAAATAAGATCGTTTCACATTATGTGTTTACATGTATTAATGTTTACATACAGAACATTTGTCAGTTCATATAATTTAAACATAACTTATCCACTTTTGGAAACTTTAAACATAAATTGAACTTAATAAAAAGTAGAGTAACATTTGCGTTTTTAAAATTTGAAATACAATTCGTTTCAGCGTTAAATGATAATCCATCGTAAATGGGAATTCGCAATACTGCCAAGTTAAAATCTATAAAGCTTTGTATATCCAAAACACATTTTACAAATGTAACTAATTGTTACAATTGTTACAAGTGATTTTTTATTCATGTTCAATGTTGAAGTTTCAGTAACTTATCCGAGACCCTCATCGTGATGTCACGCAATGAAACTTTCTACCCTAATTCTCCATTAACAATGGTAAAGCAGCATTAACTTGGCCCAACTTTACTTAAATGTTAACTGTCACCAGCGAACGGTCGACGGGTATCAACTTGAATACATTATGCTCTTTATTCACAGAACCCACCATCTTTACATTTATACATTCATTTTATGTATAAAATATGTTTTTAGTAATATTTTATAAAATTAACTAAAATGTTAATCCTTCCTTGAAATACTCTCATTATTTAACCCTTTTAAAACTTAAATTACTTAATTAAATTTCTAAACACTTTGCGTTTTTATACTTCAAATTGCAGCTTTGTTTTCAGTCTTTTTATATAAAAACGTACAATCTTTATAAAGTACAGTAATTATAAACTCAGCTTCTACGATGAGCATCTTCAAGTTTTCTCAGCAAGGTTACTTTGATGTCTTGTCTGTTTAAGACACGGGCCTTTACACTTAAAGACGTACGACTAATTGAAATCTTGCTTTCTAATACTTTAGCTTATTAAATGTAAAAGATGAATTCCGAACTAACAAAAGTTGGAGAATGTTGAAATGAAAACGATCTTATTGTCTCAATAATATTACACACCTCAATGTTTATTCTGCGTGGTGACAAAGATTACGCGAGGTCTTCTCGTTCAGAGTTAACACCTCTCTTCTATCCATTGTGACAGAGGAAAGATAAATGACTTGTAATAAATTAATTCTACGTATACCATTTGATAATGGCCTTTGTTACGCAAAGAATAAGAACGCTATTCGCATGTACAACTGTAACTACAGAGCCTGTCTGAAAAATATGTGCAAACTGCTTTTATTCTGAGGCGGACTCGTGCGAAATGAGAAACAAAGTGTCTAACTTAAAAGGGGTCTACATATGTATGTTATAAAGAAAAAAAGCTCTACTTATAACGTTTATACGTGTTCATTATTGTTCAATTGTTTACTTAATATAATTTAAACTTTGTGTATCATTTTAAGTTAGAGATGGAGCAGCTTATAGCTTCCTTATTACAAAACCAAAACTACTACATTGATTATAAATTACAAACTACAAAGTTTGATTGACAAAAGTATAATGATATCATCAATAACTAATCTAGTAACCACATTTATCTAAAACAGTGCAATAGCTAGTGAAAAGACAACATTTCCAATTCATATCACTCAGCTGATAGAACACGGCATTAGAAGAAGAGAGTTAGTAATTCATTATTATAAAACTCGATCAAAGCCCTTGATCCATCAGGATTCGCTTTCACACTATCTTAATCTGTTACAAGTTACTTTACTATCGGTTAACTCAATAGTGCTTGGGATAACACTTTATAACTATGCTCATCCACTTAATATACTCAGACACGTCTTTCGTGATAGTTTACTTTGGCTTGGTGTACCACTAAAGTTGGGACAAGTTACGCCAACCGCAGGTTAGTGATGCTTAAAGAGACTCGTGTAATGGAAGATAATATTTCAATTATATTAATTTAACTATTTAATATTAAACATTCATTTCGTTTAAAATATGTTTTGAAAAAACGCTATGAAAAATTACATAAAGATCTCATAACCAAAAACTTATATTTTAGAACCGTTCTCAATATTATTACAAATATCTAAATAACGAATGGTTAATATGACAAGACATGAGGTTTTTATTAAAAAAAAATATTGTAAACTGTTACATAACCGTTCAAAATTATACAGGTTAATAAGGGTAAATTGATTTAATGGCGTCTTGCTCCGACCCATGTAACGTTAAGCGTAAAATGTCTTTTAACATAAAGATTTCTCCGTCGAGTTTTTAATTTCTTTAACACCTACACGAAAAAAAAACTTTTTACTATAGCATGATGAGGATTAGTTCTTTTAGAATTTACATTAAACTCATTTAAGCTTCACTTGAACAAACATATAGAATCTGTGTTCAGAAGGTTTAGATCTAAGTAATACATAATTAGAAAAGAAACGCAAATATGTATTTTAAATACTGCAATCTTCGGTCTGCACATTCCCCTCAGCAAAACCAATGTTCTTCTATTAAACTTTAGAATGAGCTTCCACCAAAAAAAGTAAAGTACCACCAGTAAGTTTCCTTCAAGTGAAAGCTGTGAAAACACGACATTCTTTTTAAGATTTCGACTGCATTATTATGCATATACTTTAGTTAATATATTAACCTCTCACAATATTATCATATTTGTATACACTATAGTTATTGTTATATACTCTATGTAATATACTTAAAAGCAGTACATTATTATTTTCTTCGCTACATGGTAATTTTTATTTGTTTTTCACAACTATATGCCCTTCTCATAATAGTGAATCTAATAAATTTGTTTAAATTGTAACACGAAAGTTCAGGGTTCGATTCTTAAGTCATGTGTTATGGAATTCGGTTCGTGGTAGTCTTTCACCTGGCTAACTGACACATTGTAATTCTGGCACTTTAACAGCGTTACTGTGTTCAATCTATATGTGACAGCCGGAGTATTCTCGTAACGCTTTACCATCTACGGCGATCTGTCAAAATCATGTGAAAAGAAGAATGTTTCTACATATAACCTGTTGGTTTTTTTTTGTTTTATTGTTTTTAAATTGTTATATTATTATACTGATAGGTCATTTTAGAGTAAAATGAGTTTTAAATTGTTATAGATAGGATTGAAAATTTTTAAATTGTGTGGTTGTTTTATTATTGTGTATGATTCTATTCCAGCCTTGATGTATTTCAGGATTATGAGAACGTGTATGTATGCTAAAAATAGATAAGTAAGTATAAAAATGTAGTGACAAAGCCGTCACCATCAGCGAGAGGTATGAATGAGGAAGAATGCTAATGTATGAAAGTGAGAAATAGAATGACTGATAGAACTGGAGTGAATGATAGACCCTGACCCACAACACGCAGAGGGATTGACTGTAAAAAAAAACCTGTTGCTTTTATCTACTTTTAACAAACTTTATTGTAAAAGCTTTACATGTTTGTATTTATATTTATTCTTCTGATTATTTACGAGCTTCTAGTGGCACTCGGTGAGCAGCAACAGCGCTCGGTACTGGATCGTTATTTTCATTATACGCCGCCATTTGATACTGCCCGCCGGCGTCTCGTTTCGATACCGCGCACGATAAATTCTACAGCAAAATTAAAGCTCTGTCCTCTTGTTTTATTATCACTGTTTCTAACAATGAATTCCTTAATGAACTAAATCTATTCTATATATATATATATTAATCTAATCTAAGTACAAATGGAAAATATGTACTCTTCTTAATCTGTTCTATACAAATACCTAAATTCTGTTGCATACAATAAAAGAGACTTCTGTTCAAATATGTATTTAATCTGTCACAGTATCTAACTGAAACTTTTATACTTTACGTAATAATGTATGCACATTTCTGCTTGGCATGATCTTAGATGGACTCTGGAAATACTACTTATATACTTTGCCATCTATAATAACAAAATAATTGACAAAATACCATGAAAACTTGAGATCGGATAATGAATTAATAATTGTTTAACCAACTAGAACTGTAAAATTATACTATACTTTTAATTGAAGCGGTTAATCGCTTACCTTGTTATACAGGAGTCACAGAACTACCGGACTTACTTGTGGTAATTGGATGGTGGTTACTTCTTTTTCAGTACCACTTCTAAGCTGCCACCCTCGATGTAAAACCACTTCCATTACAGTTTCGCCGTGTTCCGGCTGTTAAACATATAAGGGACAGGATACCGACCTAATTGTCAATTAACATATGCAATTGAAGATAAAAAACACTATGTATATATTAATTATATTAAAATATGCTTATTCGATGAATATAGGTTATTTATATTTAATAAAGACTTTATATTACCCCTCAAAGGTGAGCTTCGGAGCGCTTGGCGTTTGTAGTATATTGTCAACATCGTTAACACCTTCCTTCTACGGGACGAGGAAAGATAAATGGGTCGCCGTAAATTAATACACGATTTCTCGTGTAACCTTTTCCGCAATGAATAAGATACATCGAGGAATAAAGTTAGTCTTAATTGGAACCTTTTTTTATATCGCATGACAAGCGATCTCGGTTATAACTCTGCGGTGTTACTCTAACAGTCTACAGGACTAGATTACGCTTTTAGTATACAAAAAAAAAGTATATTATCCATTTACTTAACACTTTAGATACGGTATCATCTTAACCGGAAACAGTGACAGCGATAATTTATAAACAAAGTCTTATTTTAAATTTTATATAAATTTCTCCAATAAGTGTAACTCATCTTTACAATCCTTAAGATATCATTTTAGCTTTGTATGACTTGACAATATCCATTGGAGATGGTGAAGTCTGATTGATAAAGTCCTAAAAAAAGAACTGAAAACCTACTAATTTAACGATTTTCCTATATTTAAGCATTTTCTATGCGAAATTCCGTACCTTCACAAGCATACCACTGTTTGAAAATTTGTTCAAGAAATCCTTCTCCTTAAAGGATCTATAAGTCAACGTATCTATTATGTGCGGATGGGCAAAGCTTACGAAAAGGTGATTTACACACTGCTTTATTAGCAATTCAATATTATATACACCAATATTATATTTAAAAGCATCTTGCTACGATAACAAAAAGTAACGAGGTGTTTACTTAGTTACCAAAAAACGCATATCTTGTTTCGATAATTACCCCGATCATAAAATGAAGTAACAGTCGTCAATAATATAAAAATTAAAGTTTTAATCTTTAGTAAAATCAACAGGGATTGTATAATTTTAGTATAAATGTTGACGTCAATTAATAAGGTGATTATAATTTCTTTCCAAGCGTCGCTGCGTCGTTTCCCGAAGCTTGTGTAATATCTGCGCTAAGACTTAGGAAGTTGCGAAATTAAATTAACTACATTACCATCGCCGCAAAAAGTTCCCGGGACTCATTAATTTATTTTTAAACGTCTTCGCGTGTTTTGCCCGTCTTGCACGGAGGATACTTTAAATATTACCAAGTCACGAAATACCAGGAAAGGGAGAAACTTTTTTCAAGTTTTTATAAGATATTTATGTAAAGAAGAAAATTTTGATAATTTGTCTTAAGTAATTTCTGTATATTATAACATAATTTAGATTTTAATTATAACGAAAACATAGTAGCAAAGTTTCTTCGATGTTTTGCAGCATAAGTTTGAAGTGGAAAATATCTTATTACTACGCTGACGTGTTCATTGATCCTGCAGGTTAAAGTTCAGTTAAGTTAGACGTTGCACAAATTAGTTTATCATTATCTGCACTTATTATTTTAGCTGTGAACAATGGTTTTGAAGTGGAGTTGTATTATATACTGAATAATTACTACAACTAACTAGTATATTATTTTATCACCTCTATAAATATTCGAGTTTTAATGATGGAGCCTTGTAAGTTAATCAAATAAGTTTTATTTAACAAATACGATTTTTATTATTTGAATTATTTACTGTTTGTAAATGACTATTTGAAAACTACCCAGCTATGATTTATGAACTACATGAGTAGGTATGGTGTTCAGGAACAATCTAGGTTAGCTGTTACTATAGTTTATTTCCTAATACAATAGCATAGTTGTAGCATATATATGTTAACCAGCGTTTACTGGGTAAACACAATTCACCATCTGAAATCATCTTCATTCAAGTAAATATTGAGATGAATCGATTCGATTGACTTAACTTTTGGCAGTGTATTTCTAATAAGATAGTAGTTGCAAAACTATTGTTTATTTGGTTTTGTTTGGTGTAGTTTGTGAAAACATATTAAATAGTGCCACATACTTATGAACATGTAAAAGATACCATCAGGTAATAAGAAAGGTCCACGTATCTCCTTATTCGCTTAGTAAAACTCGTTGCAATCGTGAAATTGCAACATTGATAATCGAATCTCGCCATTAGTGTATTGTAGTTTACCAACATGAAGCTTAAAGTTTAATTGCTTTAGCTAACTCTAGGTAGCTAACGAGATAAACTACTAAATCCATTAGCTTAGCCCGGATTAATTTTGCAAATGTATTTAGTTACATTCTACTAAGTGCATAATTCTAATGCGGTTGTAACTTTACACGATAGTGTAAATACAGTGGTAACGAGATTTCCTAATCTCAAGACGACGAGCGCAATGTGGTGCTATATGAAATAACTTATAATCAAGTTATCATCTTGCTCGTTTGTTACTTCGTTGTATTATATATAAAAGTGACGACGGAGAGTAAAATTTTCACAGTTCTTGCTAAAAGACTAACTCTTTATCTACCACATCCACCGACGCTGTGGACTCACGGAATTGTGAGATTTGAATAAAGTTTTAATTAAAAGCGAAATTTTACTCGTGAACTCCGTTATCTCACGGCTTCGAATGCAAAAGCGTTTTTAATGACAGGACAAATTTTGAACGCTTCCTTTTTGATGAAAAACAAAGAAAAAGAGGAGATTTAGAGAGCATAGTGCTTTATACACAAAACTTCCCAGAGTCATAAAATTTTAATGGTCTTTTTTATAGGAAAGAGTACTTTGATATTCGTTCTTCAAAAAAAAAAATCAAATACATTTTTATCAAATAAATTGATGTTGATTCCATACAAAACAGGTTTTTTAAAATATTAATTAAATTAGTGCTGTCCAATCCATAATAATACTTTATAGACAGTTTCTAAGATTATATAACAAGACCAATAATATTCAGAATAGCCACATACTAAATTATTGCCTTTCGCATCTAAATCTCAACATATTACCATATAGCTTATTCGATTCATCTCAACTCCGCCATGGTATATCCCTCGTCGCAAACGAGGAGCTCATTTCTCTTCAAGTTTCGACATATCCCTGTCCAAAGCTTACGGATAAGTTGCGACGACCGGAACCACCGCTGTGTGGACCGTCGGTTTTATATAAACTCCTCGACATAACATTTTCTACAGATAAACATATTTTTTTATGAAGTAGCCGAAAAAAATCAATTATTTATCTATCGTCTCGCACTTATTATTAAATATTTACAAAGTCTTTTAAATTTTTTTAACAAGAATCCTTCCAACTTTCTGCTTACTAAAACACACACATTAAAAGTTAAATATAATTTAAATACCATTTAGTGTTGAAATCAATCATAAATACCTCTAGAAAAAAAACCCTTAACATGTTTACGTAAATTCTTGTCTTGTTATTAAAAATATAGTTTTACGTTGCTCAAACATATAATTAAAGATCAATATAGAATTTAGTATGTTCACGAATTTACATAGCAAGTTGTATATTGTTTAATATGTTATATCACGCTTTGTAAAGCTGCGGTTTATGAACTGCTGGACAGTTTAAAAAATAAAAGATAAGAAATCATAAAATGATATCCGCCGTCGCTTATTAAATGAAGCTGCAGCGAAGGTTCTCCATCAACGCCAGCTCTGCTTTCTGACATACGTAAACCTCGTGAATAACGGAGATGCACTTCCCGGGCCGTCTGTCTCCGCTACCGGATGTTTGAAAATACAGCGCCGCTTCATCGATTGAACGACGCCTTTGTTTGCTGATCTCACGTCAGCTGCAGCAACATCGCCTTCCATCGAAGTATTCCCGTTTTAATTTTTAATAATTTCAGTCATTACTCTCCTAAGTCGTATTTCCTCCTCATGACTGAGGGTTGTGGTCATCATGTTTTTATTGAAACACGCGACGACTTACTTGGCAGTTATAATGGAGTGGTGTTGCCATTGCGTTCTCCATTTCACATACTAGTCTGACCACTGATGGTCATGACAGATATGCAGGTTTCCTCACGATGTTTTCCTTGTACGTGTCCTGCACGTGATATTAGTTGGTGTTTTATGCTAAATGCACATAAATTGAAAAATTCATTGGTGCAGGCCGGATTGGAACCCGGTACCTTCTCAGTGGAAAGCCGGCGTTCAAACCACTAGGCTATCACGGCTCATTACAACCGTTTCGATTAACAAAACCGCATTAACACATTTACAATTATTTTAATATAATTACACTGTTACATTTTAATATGAATTGCCAATCTATATAAAGCACAATATTTAAACGTCCGTTCTCTCTCGCGTTCCAACGGCGAATGCTTCCCTCCATTTTTTTTTTTATATAAAACCAACTTTCGCTCATCCCCACTCTGACGCTGTTACTTTAACTGTGTTGCCAGTAACAGTTATTATTTAAACTAACAATTATTATTATTAATAAAGGACATAGTAAAATGATTACAATAATTAATAAAAAAAAATGTTACTGTTTTTATTTTTAATTTTAATATGTCAGTTATTACTCTTCTAAGTCGTATTTCCTCCTCATGACTGAGGGTCGTGATCATCGTGTGTAATGAAACACACGACGACTTACTTGGCAGTTATAATGGAGTGGTGTCGCCATTGCCTTCTCCATTTCACATACTAGTCTGACCACTGATGGTCATGACAGATATGCAGGTTTCCTCACGATGTTTTCCTTCACGTCAAAGCACGTGATATTAGTTGGTGTTTTATGCTAACTGCACATAAATTGAAAAATTCATTGGTGCAGGCCGGATTCGAACCACTAGGCTATCACGGCTCATTACAACCGTTTCGATTAATAAAACCGCATTAACACATTTACAATTATTACAATTATAGATCAACTTACTCATGAAAGAAATTATTGCGGATTATTCACAATCACAGACGATAATTTTTAAAAAAAAAAAATGTTACTGTTTTTATTTTTAATTTTAATATTGCAAAAATAATCTAAAAATGTACTTATATCACAATTATGATTACATAACTAAATAGTTTCATGAAAACTTACTCTTTTTTTTTACAAATTTATTTATATTCATATTAAGTTTATCTGGTGGTAAGCGATGCAGCCACCCATAACAGTAAGGTATGTTTACACTACCTCACTACGTTAGTCGATTAAGATGTTAACTCACGTTATTTATAATCCAGTAATTTTTAACTGTATGGCAGTGATATCTGGACATTACTGCTTGGCAAGAACAACGAGTGGTATCTCAATCGGTCTTCTGCGAGTGGATTACTGTTAATAGTATGTTAAATTAAAGTGTTGGTTAATTTTGCAGTGGCGAGTCCGCCGGGCGGCGCGGGGGTGCAGCGGGAGGAGGCGCCGCGCCCGCCGCCCCCGCCCGCACCCCGCAACGGCACACCTCCCAGTAAGCACGCTCTACGACTGAAGCGGCTATCACGATCGCTGATACATATATACAACGAAAATAACTTACACATCAAGTTATGTCTAAGATTTATTTCAGTCGATATCCGAAAATTTTGAATACATCAAATAATCCAAAAAATGTATTGATGATAACGACATAATTTAATAATTTAGAAGAGTTTCACGTTTTCATTATATTAAAGTTTAAGTAAGAGATTTGTAAAGAAAAAATTAAACTGACATTTACAATTATTACAATTATAGATCAACTTACTCATGAAAGAAATTATTGCGGATTATTCACAATCACAGACGATAATTTTTAATGAGAGATTGTATTACAGAAATGAATTATTAAGTTATCGTGATAGACGTTAAGTTAATCCGTGCACATTTTAGAAACACGTTTTTTTTCGAATTGTCCTTATCACGCACCCACTGTATTCGATGTTACGTCCTTGTTTATCACAATTGTTGTCTGAAGTTGCCTTTAAGTCTATATTGTATTTTAACACAAATTAAACTGTTCAGAAAGTTAACTTTTAATAGAAGCAAAGAAAAAACTTTTCTAAGCCACGTTAAGTAATCTTTGTGTTAAAATATTATATTGACTTTGAACCGGATTTTCGGTTGGTATGTTTTTGTTACATTCCAAAATTAGATGCATGTAAGTAATATATGTTTTTTTAACGTCAAAAAGAATTATTACTTTTTGCAAAACGTTACTAAGTTATTTTTATTTTAACTATCAGAAAGTGTTGTTCCTATTTTCTTCGTCTTGGTTATATTTTTAAATGTCTCTCAGAAATGATGGTTTTGAAAATTATTACTGATTTAAGTTATTTTGTGATTATGATATTTTTAGTTTATTTAAAGTTACAAAGTTAGTTATAGCATGGATGAATGTTGCATGTTGTTTTATTCTCGTTTATTATAACTCTTTAACTGTCGATAACTATATAGTAGAAACTATTGTGTGAACTATGCAAATTTTATCGGTGTAAAATAAATTCAAAATAATTTCCATGAAATAACGGCAGAGGAAAATAACGACTATTCGAATAGATTTTATCGTTTTAACTGAAAACCATAAAAAAATCGTAACTGATCTGTATAACTACAACATTGGAGAGAAGTTTTGTAGGTTTTTGTATTGATTTTGAGATTTATGAAAGTATACAAAAAGAGAATTAAAATAAGTTTTTCAATATTTCACACGTGAAATCAATACATTATTAGATTTCAAACGATATTAATTATTATAAAGTGTTAGGTTATTTAATATACATTGAAAAAGTGACTTGACCATCAACGTGAAGCATTTACAGAATGCATACAATTCTTAAGTAAGAGTAATGTTTATACTGTACACTTCAGATGGACCATAAATCTGAATTAAATGACACACATGAAAAAATAACGAGTGAAATAAAGAATAATGACCATGTTACGTTGAATAATTGAAAAGTAAATGGTCCTAACAAACGTTTTTAGGGTTTCTCTCGCTTAAAAGCTTAGTGTCCGCTGTCCTTTGGGCAATTCCGCATTTATTTCGGAGATTGGCCATTTCGCATCGTCCCCCAGGGGTTACAGTGGCCAAGGAAAAATGTTCTCGTCTCAATCAAGGCCGAGATCATGGTCAATACAGACACATAAGACATCCCTCAGAGTACATAGGTACATAACGTTTTTAAAAGCTTAAGTTAAGTAATGATTAAACTGCTTTTATAACGTTTTCAATTCGTCGTGAATGTTTTCTCTGTTTCTCTATTTATGTATGACTGATCATATCTTTGTACAGTAACAACTTTTTAACAGAAATTGTTTAATAATGTTTCATTATTTAAAAACATTTTCGGGTTTGGAGTTGAAAGAAAATGTTTTAACTTCTTCTCACTCATTATTCTTTTAGTTTCTTTTTATTTACGTTATTTTTTTTTTAAGTAATACTTGTTCCTCACAAAAGATTCATTAATATAGATAGTGGTATAAGAATAATATTATGCCTTACATCTCTTACTCTTTAAACGAAATAAAACTATTTCAGATATAATCATATAAGTCGTGTTATTAAAACGTACTTCATTACAAAACACTACCAAAACATTGTCAAATAAATTATACGTTAAGGTCTCTTTTAAAGAAATCGTAACAAGGCGATTGAAAACAATTACGACGGTAATTCTAAATACCGAGAGCTTTGTAGTTCACTTTCGGCGTCGCTTTAAGAATTTTAAACTAATCTTTATTCCGCTGTCAGTCCAGACGACGGAACCCTCTCAACGCTACGGGATTAAACAAAGGAAAAGGAAATTGCTCTAAATGATATTCTTTTACTGAAAAGTGAAAGAAAACAAATGTATACAATGGCAAGTAAATTATTTCTGTCGATTGGCGATAACGAAATTACAAAAGGCAAAGTTTTTTGGTGAGAATACGTCAATGTGTTCAGTCTTATTTTAAGCTTACTATAGTTAAAAATTAAAACTGCTACTTAGCAAAATCACGAGTTTAGATTAATCAGAAAATATGTATATATATTAAAGTTACTCTTTAATAATTTCCTCGTATCCTGACAATCATGACAATATACAATACTTTAATTAGTTATAGCACCAGTAATTATGTTACCAATCTTTCAATATTCTTTTAAGATCTTATAATATAAATTCATTTTTTTTACAGTATTAGCAAAACACTCTAAAATACTTTACATTTATTTTTATCTCTCGCAGGGAATATTCAGTTTTCAGTTTATTAAAGCGATTCAATCCTGTTCTGTTTTGTGCTGCTGACATTTAATTTGTACGCTTTGTTTTACAAATGCAAGTGGTTTGACATTCAAACAGACCACTTGCTCCGGCTTTTCATATCCCGCAGATTAACAAACTAAAAATATTCATGTAAATATTAAAACAGTTATTAGCAACCTCAAAATTAATGAGAAACAGTATTCTTCGTTAAATTTTTTAACAACTTTACTTTATAAAACTTAACTCATATAAACACTTTTAATTTAAAAATATCATTACATATTAAGAGTACATACATCATCATGATGATGACTGATGTCCTCGGCGAATTTGGAGGATATTAGTTCTTAGTTGCTTTACTTTGTAGCTTTAGAACCTAGATTATATGGATTAAAGTACAAAATTAATCTTTCCCTAGTTCACTAACAATAATTTTTTGGTAACTTTTTCGATTGATTTTTACTCATTAGTTTTCTCTACATTTATCTTATTACAAAAATGTCTTTTGAATTGTACATGAATTTATTATTTAGTCACCAGAGAACATCCGCCATATATATTATTGGCTCAAATTTCCAGCAACTCCCTGTAAAAGGTTTAGTAGGTTGAACGGTTACCATGGTAACGTGGTCAGTCAACACATTCCCTATAACGTACGTCTGAAGATAAGCTCAAGTGTGTTGGAAAGCAATTTTATTGTTCACCGCTTTTTATTATGGCGTACTAGGAATTCATTTTGTTTCGCATTATATTGAATAACTATGATTCACCTATTTTTTATACATATTATATTCTACATAATTTCAAAAATGTATATTTTGTATTAATAAAAAAATTATTTCGTATTCTTTCGTTTTACTGTTAAGAATTTGTTTTACTTTGTGTCATTAAAAAGCGACTGTTATTAATTTAGTTATAACTACAGAGGTGAGGGTTCAATCCTAATTGTATTTGAGTCTCCGGAGAACGTAAAGATAATGAGAAAACAAAATAAACTACTAAAAATACTTAATCGGTGACCGACAAATCCCTAATCACCCAGTTATAAAGTGATCGACTTTACTAAAGTAATTACAAAGTAAGCAAATAGTAAATGCGAAAACAAAACTTACTTCACTTATCTATTCAGCTCCACTATCTTTTGTATTACTTTTATTCTTCAATTATCTGTTCTTACCCATATTTACTAAGGTATTTATGTATGTAGTAAAGTATGTATATATTTATGTTCGTTTATGCATATTTATGTGTAATTCATTTTTTTATTAATTTACTTGTTATTTGCAAAAAATCGCTTCGGAGGATAAGACCGCCATTTGCCTTTCATTATGTTTTAGTACTTTTGTATTAAAATGAAGAATAAATAAATAAACAAATTATTAAAGGGGTGTATATAGTATTATTCTATTTGAAGAATATTGTACATGTTGTCGGCATTTTACTATTCAAATATTACCGAGGGATATTTAGCGGTCTCTCTCTCTTTCTTTCTCTTTAAAAAAAAACCGTTCGCCGGCTTAAGTTAACAAATAAAACTATTTTTATTCTTCTTAATTTTGATGAGACATGTGCTTATAAGAAAATATATTATATTATACAGTTAACTCGAACAATACAATGGCAGTTCTCCGTAATTCAAGAGTTTACGTATATCTTATTTTACTTTTAATTTGTATTGGCAAAGAGTCTTACATTTGTAGCGTGGGCCGATGTCGACATCGCCTTAAGTGTTGTTTATTTCTTATCTACAAATAACTTAAAGCCACAAGTAATTTATTTTAAGCGCACTTCCAATAACAACTTATAAACTAACCGCGATAAGTAAAGGTTACGATGAAAATGGACATTCTAATGTGTAAATACTGTAAAAGATAGAAAAGTTGAGGAAAGGAATAATAGTAATAAGAAATTTTAAATAAACTGTCATAAATATACAGTAAGATTGTTTTTATACTTTTCATCTCAAAAAAATTAAAATTGTATGTCAAAATATATTGTTGGTAAAACTTTTCACTCTCCATTCTGCAGTTTCTGTTTTTCTACGTTTTATTTACAATATTTAAACCATGTACGGGGAAAAATGACTATTCAAAATAATTTCTAAAAACTACTTCCGCTGCAACAGATCCTTGATGGTCTTATTGATTTACATATACATAAATAGATACAAAACAGTAATAACAAAATGTTCGCTGTATTATAAATATGGAACGTTATATCAATTGCGCAGTGGATTTCCATTTTAAAACCTCTACCTCACATTTGCCACTTGAAGTTATCCACCGCAGAGACATCGTGGTTGCGAGAGATCCACTTTTATTTAATAGCGAAGAGAGCAAATCGTATTCGGATTTGAGAAGTGAATAGCATTATGCAATCGGATGCCATCCGGCACTGTGGTCTCCATTCAACGGATTTCAAATAGGGCGAGCTTGGTAACTGCATCGAAATCTCTGAGCGAAAAGCGCTACTTAATTTTTCGAATTTTGCATGAACATTTCCGCATAATTTTTAAGTCCCACTCAATGTTATTTCGTTGTACGATTCGAATTTTGCACAGTAGTATCTTTCACTTTATTTCTCGAATCAATGTACTATTACATATATTTTACAACAGTATTAGCAGAAACTGCACATCTCGTCCTCTCCCTGTTTACTTCTTATATGTCTACATAACAGAAAATGAGTTAATCTATGATTTATATAGAAAAAAATACTCTTTTTCTATATAAATCATAGCTAAACTTAGAGGAAAATGTATGGGAAATTAGCATTTTCAAATAACTATACCTTAAATGTTTATATACATAAGCTTTGTGATCTATGTACAATAGGTTTATTGTATTTTCGATTTATCTTAGCATGGTTTTACAAATCCAAACCAAAGGTGTCTTCAGAAAGTAACATCTGCTGAAGTCATAAAAGTCATTGTTTTCTCTCTTGTCAACAGAACAAGGCGCCCTGACAATAGTCCGTCGTTCCTCCAGCCGGAGCAAAGGCGAGAGCTGCTCCACTCCCACCGATGAACAGCTGGACCAGCTCGACCTGGACACTGAGCACTTGCCCGCCGTCGACACGCCCGATGCCTGCGATAAAGCCGCTCTTAGGTACGCTTCTTTCACCCAAAACAAACATACAGACCAAACCAATTTTAAGTACAAAACCGCAAATCATATCTTGATTGTTGTTTTATAACAAAATCGTCAATCTCAGTTTCAAATTCATATAGTATATTTAAACCGTAAGTCAGCAATACATGTTTTTTACTAATATAGATCAAACATCAAGTTTAAAACTACGATTACATCATTCTGTATATAAAGTTACTTATAATAACATTGACTATCAATTTCGTTTAAATTACTTCGTTTTCTCTCCTCTTAATTGCGAGGCTGCGTGTCGTAACCACATAGATCCTCCGGTTCACTAACTGACATTATTGGGCCACGGCTTCTTGTACCTCTTGCCGCGTTATCTGTTTATGTAACTGAAAGATATATATAATGTATGAGCTGAGTAAACAAAGAACACTAGCAAAAAAAAACATTAGTAATAAAACACAATATTCCCCGCAATTTACTATACTGTGGTCAGTTTCACGCCCAATGAGCATTACAGATCAAAAGAACACTATCAAATGGAATTCACAGTTCATTGGCAGTTAACTATCTAGCATTGTAGGGATGCGGCCTCCACAAATACATCCCTCCTCCGGATATTGTAAGATGCGGGAACAAAGGAATATTAAATTGTAGAATGAGAGAATTTTCCATTTTAAATCTGAGTATTGATGAACACAAAGATTGTATGTAAAAATGTAACGAGACAAACGAAACGATTGATACGCCGGCTAACAAATATAAGCTAATTATGATGTTTACACATCTTAAAAGAAAATTCGTTACTGAATAACAACAATAACGATATACATAATAAGGAAAAGTATGTGAATTTTACAGATCGAATCTCTAATTAAATTTATTGTAAAAAATCTGATGGAAATTTATACCCTGATCAGATAAAACTAAAAAAACTAGATTTTAATAACAACCTATTTTATTAAATGTTCCCATCCAAAATTAACTGATAGATTATGTGTGTATATGTATTAATGATTACCTACTTCTTATTAACAAGTTTATTTATATAAAATGGATTCTATAATTCTATCTTAAAAATTAAAATATTATCAAAGAGTCATACATTTCTGTCAATTAAGTAGATTCATGATTCGTTTTGAAGTAATACTGGAGTGATTAAAATATCAATCATATACGAGTATTTATGTTGAATACTATAGATTAATAATTTCTAGAGGTGTTTCAAGGTTTCAATATAAATTAAACTAATTAAAACACTGAAACTATATATACGCAATGGAAAACAAACCGTTCGTGCTCTGTACTCGCAGAAGAGATACGAATACTCTTCACGTTTCATAGCTTATTGAATTTAATAGGAAGCTCTATGCGCTTTGAATGCGTTAATTTAAACAGTTTTTTTTTATTTAACTTAACAGGAAGTTAACTTTAAAGTAAGCTATACACCTGCTCTGCATTGAGGTACTTTATCCTAACACTAACGAATCCATTACGACTGAATATCCCTTTCCTTTCTCATTCACCGTTTCCTTTCAGTACCTAACACAGTTAACTTTACAAGTTTAATACTTTAACAAAACGTGAAAAGTGTCTCCGATATTCGCTCTATAAGTATGTCCATCAATGGATCAGATAATATAATAGTGTCCGCGAAAGAAAAGTGGCAAAATGGGGCGGAAATGGAACGTGAAAAAGGATATCATATCGAATTTACCCCGAATTTATAACTTTCGTTTTGTGGTCTAAAAATATGATGACATAACATGGAAGGCGAGATAATTGATTAGAAAAATAACTTTTTCGTTAAAGACGGAAGTATCCCGTGGAAATAAGTATTTAAAAACAATTGTCCACTAATCGTTTTAAGTGTAAGTTCTCATCCTGAAACCTTCAAGGAAAATACCTGCTTCAGCAATTTAATTGACGTGTTTTGGATATCGATGGGCGAAGGAGATCACTTACCTTCAATAACTTGCTATTTATTACTCTCATGTAAAAAGTTTTTAAGAAAAAACATTTCATACAAAAAGTATTCATCACCGCCGTCTTTATTACCATTGAAGCTAAATTCACATGTGTTTTAACTGTAATAATCACAAGCCCATTGCCAATATATCTTTTACTCTTTTTGAATAAATCTTTTCTCTGCTAAAGAAGGAAGCTTCTTCCATCAAAAAATGTATAAGTTTTTGTCAAATAGATGTGGTAATAAGCTTGTACAACTTTTATAAAACAAAGAGACTAAAGTCATGTGACAAAATTATTGTTAGCTACGACTAAAATTAAATACTCGTTACTTTGTGATCACCAACGTTTTCTGAGTATTATGTTCAAAAATCAATAAATTAAAAACGCACTATACTTTTGTAAGTTTATTTTAGTATTGTTACTATAACAATATACAAATGTATACGTAACAGAGTTAATTAATTGCGGCAATCAAACCAAGCGTCGACATTATAATGAACTCGTCAATTGCACTTCACTGATTAATTAATTTTAATATGTAGTTGATATATCACTTAATAATTAATATTCCTATTGGCAACAATATATATTATGTTATATATATGTTGGAGTTGCTCCTGATGTGTTTTTAAAAACATGATGCCTGCGTACTGTTATATAAATACTATTTATAGTAGATTTTATAGGCTCTTATCATCATCAAGCAAAGATGCCTACTGCTGGTAATATCCCTCAAAGTTTGGTCTTAATAGCGATGTAGTTTAGTAGCTCTACTTACAGAAGATGAATTGCTTTTTTCTATGGAATGAGATTACAATTCTTATTACTCTAAGTTAGTACAGTACATTTTAAAATTGATTGTCATATAGAACTACTATGTCGAAATTGGACACGAATTTCCAGCCAACCTCAACTTTAAGTACGCCACTAAAGTTAACATAATCGGCTCGCAATAAAAGATATTTCTGCTACTTAATATATTTGAACTTATAAAAGTTTGTCTTTGAAGATAAAAATGCTTTTATCGGATACTTAAGTAAGCTTATGGCGAGAGGCTTACGTATAACCTGAAAAAATCATACATTTTATATCTAATGTATCTATGGGTCACCTGTAGCTTCTTGACTGGTCGTTCGTTAGATTCCATGGCCACATACAGTTTGATAGTACAATTTTTACGGACTCTAAGCTATCACTTACTTATGAGAAATAATTTGCGGTTTACAGCCTCATTGAAATATAACGCGAATTTAAGTGCTTTCAGTTTGTTTACTGTTTCGCGGTCTCGATACAACACAATATTAATCTTAGTCCAAATTATTATACACTTTTGTAATTGTGTTTCATTGTTGTTCACTTTAGATAATTTTATTTTCGTACAGCCCAAGTCGTTTATTACAAAAAGCTTTTAACCGAACCCATAAATTATTTACAAGTTGAATGCCTCTATTTGTTTGTAAAATCTATTTGTGTGAAGCGAAAATTTACAAGAAGCTCCCCTACTAAGAACAATTACATCTATAAATGTAGTAAATATGAAAGAACTCCTTTTATATTCAGCAGTAAAAGTGGCCTTAAACACGAGGAACCTTTTACCACGTTTAGAGTTTATTATACCATTTGTATGTTGAAACTAACACCTGTATAAAACTTTACACGCACAAATTTTATTTGACCGCATTAAGGTATTTATAATTAATCTGAAATATATAAACAGCTGAAACCTTTTGAGTCAACTTTAGAAAAAAAAAGTTGATAAAAATCTATTGAATCTTTTACAAATTAGAATCACAAGCGTATGAGCATTCTTAGTGAGGCATTCATTTGACATTTAACAAAGCAAGCAGACAAGTAATACGGAGGTATATGATTCGATTCCGGGACCAGATTTAAAATGGATGGTGGTAAAGGTATCATGTTTACAGCATTACTGTCCCGGCTCTCACATTTGAAAACCAGATTATTTTAAAAGAGAACGATTCACCATGTTAGGCACTTAATATCACTTGAAATGACCCTAATTGTTAGCCTATTGTCGAATGAATAAAAATACAAAATTCCTGTGAGCTTACGAGACATTATCTTTTATCTCGATGCGACGATGGAGTTTTTGTCTAAGAAATGCTTTTTACTAAAACTAGAAGATTTAGAACCAGAGTCGCGTACTGTTCACATTCTTTGTTATTTTCTTTACGATGCTCAAGATTTTATTGGAAGATTTAAGTTTACGATCACTGAGGACGGTTTCTATTTTACTGAACGAAGCCATTGGTTAAGTTTAATCAAGTTAATTCATATGAAACTATTGTTTGGTGTAACTTTTTAAAGTCACCAACTTTTTTATTTGGTCATTTTCGGGTGAGACGGAGAAGACGTTCACCTGACGGTAATAAATCAAAGCGATGTCGGTGTTATATTTATATTTATGAAGTACAAAAGAAATATCAAGAAAAATTTTAAGTTTTTGTTTTTAAATCTTTTTATACGATCGGTGGTAGGTTAATTCAAATTAATCTGTTTAAGGATTTTAAGGTTAAGGAAGTTTATTGCTTGTAGGTTTCTGTCGTCGAAGACAGTCTAAATGGGTTTCACCGCAGTGCTTATTTCTACCACTAAACAACAATGTTAGCATTTGAAGGGTGTTGAAGCTAGTGAAATTACTGGGGTAACAAGACTTAACACCTTGTCTCAAGGCTACGAGCGCAATGTGGTGCAGTGTATACAATCTTAACTAGCACCGCGTTGTTATGGGCAAGCGTATCACTTACCATCAGATGGCCATCACACGACTCTTGTTGTAATTAAAGATTGTCGTTCGGTTCATGAGCATTATTATATTTATAAACAGCCTTCTTAATATTCTCCTTATTGAGTCACGGGCCCTCTCCAAAGATAGAAGGGCATATCACATATCCAATAAAGCTGTCTTTCTTGGAACATGTCAATTTGCTTTCGACATTTTCCTGCGCCTGTTTTGGTATAATTTCTATTTATAAGAACATATATTATACTTAAGTATAAAGCCCTCAAAATCATATCTATTCGTTCGCGATGTAAAAAAAAGTTTATGTATATACAATAGAAAACATAAGCCGGAACAAAGTGGAACAAACATTTATTTATAAGCAAATGTTTGCCAGCGGCTCGCATAACTGGGACACGCAAACTTTAACACGCCAAAAGATACGTTTCAATTTTACGGATGTAAAGGCTAGCTACTGCCAATATTTTACTTTGTCTCTAAAAATCTGGAAACAAAGGTTCAGATACGAAAAATGGTGAAAACATTCAATGAAAGAATGCATGTACTAGCCAATTCCTATTTTCATTAGTATAATGGTTTCGGTCTAAGCCGTGATAGCCTAGTGGTTTGAACGCCCGCCTTCCACTCTGGAGGTACCGAATTCAAATCCGGCCTGCACCAATGAACTTTTTAATTTATGTGCAGTTAAACGCCAACTAATATCACGTGCGTTAACGGTGAAAGAAATCATCGTGACGAAACCTACATATCTATGTCATAACCATCCGTGCTCGCACTAGTATGTGGAACGGAGAAGGCGATGGCAAACCACTCCATTATATTTGCCAAGTACGTCGCAGTGTTTCGTCACACATGATGACCACGACCCTGTCATGAGGAAATACGACTTAGAAGAAGAATGATTTCGGTGATTATCAACCTAAAACATAGCTCTACTTTAAGTTAATATTTAAAATATCCTTCATATAAACTCATTAAACTTAATCTAAACAATTAAGAAATCAGTCTCAACAATCACACAGAATATAACAGGAACACATAAAAATAATGTTTAGAAATTCGGTCTGTATAAATTAAATTTTACTATCATGTAATAAATATTTATAAAAAGCTATTATTTGATAATAAACAGACACTTCGATTTTCTACTAGCATAAACATTGCAAGTTCTGCATCTCCGGACGCGTTAAACTTTCCCTACAACTTGAAGCGATGCTATCGTTAGAACAAACTTTTAATTTTAGTTATAATAACTATTTAGCGACTTGTGGAGATTCTTAAAATAGTTTATATTCATATAAGAAAGGCTAATTTAAGAAAATATACATAAAAAAGACAAAAAGATTGAAAAACAATCTCTGTATTGTTTAGGGTATCTATAGATTTGAAGTTATTTTTGCCCTAGGACTATTCCTGTAAATTCTAAAGAATAAATCTGTAATTAGATCCTAATCTTATGTTTAATAATGTGTAGTAAAGAAGATGAGTTTATTTAAATATAATTCGTTAACCATTACCTACTTCTCTTTGTCCACAGATTACGTTATCTGCTAAGACAATTAAACAGAGGTGAAATACCTGCTGAAACTTTGCAAAAGAACCTACAGTACGCCGCTAAAGTCCTCGAAGCCGTCTACATAGATGAAACCAAGTACGTATTATTCTGCTTAAAATCGATTTTGTTTGATGTTGTGATGTACACGAGTAAATCGCACGGGGAACAGGAGACTACGATTTTATCGTCGACAACACCTTACTTTTATGTAGTTAAAAATTAACTAATATAAAAAGAACAAATTAATTGCAATTTTAAATTTAAGTTACAACAAACTTTACTGAGATATATTAATAATATGATTTACATGTATACATAATTGTAGTATAAATTTCTTCTGCTCCCTTTGCACATATAACGTAAATATGATTAATAATTTATCGTCAAAATTTGAAAGATTTTTTCAAATATACAATGGACCATATATCTTATCATTCAGGTGTTCATCTACATTCAAGAGTCACTTACTAATGGGTGATGTTAATGAAGGATCTTATACATAAGGTCCATTGTGTACGAGTAATGAAATAAGATGTTGTTTCATTATTTTTGTGTTTCAGATTCCTAGGCGATGTGGTTTTTACATCAATTGTACAACATAATGTTGATAATAATCATTTATAATATTTTTCTACTGTGATCTATACTGTAATTCTTTTTCTTTGGCCCCCATGCTTATATTGCTTTCCACCATTTATTTAATCCCTTTACAGATATTTCTTTGTTGGAGTATTGGAATAACGTTATATAAAATTAGAAATAAACTAAATAATGCTTTATTTAAAAGATTTTAAAATGTTCTAATAACAGTTGTAGTAATAATAATTTTTAACTTTTCTCAAAACTTATTTATTAATGAATTGAAATATGAAAAATCTTTTTAAAAGATTAACCTTTTTAAAACTAAAACTATAACAAACATCATCTAGTTGATGTGTTAACTATTTAAATTTCTTATTGTCATTCAGATGTTATACACTTAAACATTAACATTCAATTACCTATTCATTGCTGAACTGTGATAATAATGATGATCGATTTTTATATAGTAAACGAAAAACATTTAAATATTATTAGAACTTAAAGTTCTTGTTAAAATAGAAGTTAGAGATGATGCCCACATACTGTCTCCTTATCTTCATTACAATGCAAGAAATACTAAGAAATGTTCAGTGCGACAGTCAAATTGACATTTTGTTCGTATAGCAAAATAAATATGAACGTTAACAATATTCGTTACAGTAAATTATTTCAACAAAGCATTTAACGAAGAAGGTTAATTAATTCACGATTTTGGAAACTCAATTAATGTTGCGTAGTATTATGTTAGACAAATCGGCGGCTCACCTTGGGGGAGTATTTCAGAAGTATTGATTTTGTAATACGCCACTTTAACTGAATATTACAGTAAACTGCCTTTACTAAGTACTCCTCATATACATCAATTTAACAGAGATTTAATAACAAAAATTCAGTTTTTGTTTGTTTAGTTTTTTCTGTAATAACCAGTGAAATGTATGTTTATTTTAAAGATAAAGAATTTTATAAAGATTCGGGGGAAGACAGGGTATACGTAAACGTCTCAAGTTTTTCACGTCTCAAGAAATTCTCTAGCAGCATCTCTTCCAGCTATACACAGATATATACCGAAGCACCTATGACTAGAAGCAACATGAACCAGCCGGAAGGTCAAAAAAGACCAATGTTTTTCGACTGGGTGTCTAGCATCAGCAATTCCATCGCCAGGGTCTGCCAAATATCTCTTCCATTGTTGCAGTATCAAATTTTACAATCTTCAAGCACAAAGTAAAAATTTTACTCTGCGTTTTTAATCAGTCTATTTTTTTTTTTCAACTTGTTTTTTAGTAGTTTTGCGCAGAACTGACAAGCAAAGTTTACAGTTATTACTAAATACTATTTACAAACTGGTTACATATGAGAAAAATCTTTTCTTTTTCACTATATGATTTTAAACTAATCAGTTCTTAAAATCGCGAGTCTTTTCTTCAGCTGATGCTGTTCTGGGAATTGCTAAATGATTTGTGACTTACTTAGTTCTTGACAACAAAAGAGAAGGAAATGAGCTTGAAATTTCTGCGACTTATAAAAGAAAATCCAATGATTGGTTAAGTCGTTTCTATGTAACAGCCCATTTACTAAAAGCGTTTAACACTAATAGGAATTTACTTCAAATTACCTTTACATAAAACTACCATAGCATTAGAGAGCATTTACATTTTTATACTTACTAAGGGCTGTAACGAAAACAAATGGATGACTCAGGTCGTTCCCCGGCTTCAGTTTATATATCTAAAGTCAAAGCGGCTAACACGCGGCCTCCTTTAACTTGATAAATAGACATCCACCGCACATCGGAAGCCTTCTATCCCGTTATCTAAATCTTTCCCGACACGAAGCATTTGGTATGTTAGATCCATCACTACACTTTACTTTTCTATAAACAAGAATTAAAAAAACTTGCACTGAAAGCAGATTTAAACAAAACAATTTCCAAATCTTTTCGGATATCATTAACAAAGAAAAGGATTTTTCATCTTTTTGATTTTCTATAAATAGACATTGAATTTCATTATTTAAATAGTTTTTCTATGACTAAAAAAAACATGTTTCAGAATACTTTAACACAGCAATGCTGTTACTGCAAGAAATCAACAATATTCAAGTAAAATCCAGCAATCACCTATAACACTGTGTTTTTTAATTTTTCTGAACAGGTTTTGCGTGCTCTCGCATCATGTAGATATTTATGAAAGAGAAATAAAATATATTCCCATATTCCAAATATAAACGAAAAAAGCCTCTTCAAACGTTTGTATGATTTTGACGTCGACTTTAATAACTCCTATACAATTAAACTAAATAAATGGTCCCTGAAAAAAAATCGTTCATTTATATATGAAAAACTTGAATTTTATTCACATTCACTATATTTTCGAAATTGAAACAGAATTTTCGATGGTATTTCTAAACAATTGTTTCGTTTCACGAACTGAAACAAAAGCTGCGCAAAACAATATATGTATAATATAGGATGAATTTGTTTGCGCTGTCGTTCTGTTGCCTTCTCTCCGTACACCGAGCGGGTACAAAGGAGCGTCCATTTTGAAATCACTTCTGTTAATATTTGAAACGAAAATATAGTTTCACCCAAAACGTACGCTCACTTTATTGTTTTTTGCATACAACGCGACGTACAGAACTTTCACCTAGCAATAAGTTAATACGAACTGTTGTATTTATTCAAAGTTTATACTTTATTATTGGAGACAAATATTTTTTAAAAGCAAGAGTTAAGTAACAATCAAATTATTACCAAAGCTACAAATTCCTTTCTGCATTTGCGTATTTTTTCTAACAAAATTGATATCAAATAACTATAAATAGAGTAATCTATAACAATGTGATGCTTATTTGTACTTTTTCTATGATTTTGGTATGATTTATTACTCAATAAATTCAATAAACAAAACACAGCAATGTTGTTATGGAGACAGCTAAGCTTGAACGTGGTAGTTAAGCTGGCCGGATTTGGAAAACCCTGTCTCTGCCCCTGTCTCAAAAAAATCGGAGGTTAAAGCAGAGAGCATAAGAAATCAAACACGCTGATAAACCTTCTTCTACCTCCTCTACTAAAAATAGATCTTCCTGGTGGTAGTTCACCGTCTAGGTAAGTAGGTAGCTTCGCAACGTCTTCATCAGGCAATTTCCCGTTGCGTGCAGACTCTGTTTCGATTAAAATAGCTAATGTAATTACCGGAGTAACGAGATTTAACATATCGTAGTAACTCGATAAGCACAATGAGTTATAGTGTATATCATCCTAACTACCACTACATCGGGCGAGCGCGTTATAGCATCGGGTGAACGACCCGCCCGTCTCGTCAAATAAAAATGTATTTCCAGTCGAATTGTGTTATAAAAACATTTCAGGATTATTTAAAATGTAAAACAATGCTAATAGCATTCAAGCAGCGTTGGCTAAATTCGCATGTGACGTTATACCGAGGCTAACAATTTTGCAGTTCAACCTGATATACGCTTACTACGTGATCTGTTCCATGAACATATTACATCTGATACGGGCGATTACTTTCATATTTATGTTTTAGAATGACTGCACAGCAATCATACTCGAAACTATTTATAGTTTAGAGGTAGAACGTGTTTTGGCAGAAATACTCTTTCAGAGTTCAACTACATTTATAGAGCACGGCTTGTCTAGTAACTAATAATAAAAAAATAACCACTTCAATGTTCAGAAAGAAATTTCAGGGTCTACTCTCACAAGTGTGCTGGATAAGTTCGGATTAATGGATATCACATGTTCATGAAAACCATTCTTGGAAAATGTCGATTTCATACTAAATTTTCTCTCTCACCGGATGTTCAAGTTAAGTGAGGATCGAACGATCATCTCTTTGGGACGTATAGCTCATACGACCGCCTTACAGACTGAGCCATCACGACTTCTTCATTAACTTTTCCGTAAAAACAAAAGCTTCATTAACCGAAGCGGTCCATCCAAAATGCCATAACTGAAAACCATTAACTAACCCCTTTGTTTCCACTTTGATTGAAGGCTTCATTGTGATTAATTATTTTTAATTTGAGCCGTCTTTTATGAAAGGGTTAATTTTAAAACAATTCTTTAGATTTTAAAAAACAATCTTAATTGGTGTACTAGTACATAAACAACAAAGAGCCAAGGAATAATTAAAAAAAGAAAAGGTCTTTGTTGATAGTATAATTATTGGGCTAACGACAGTAATTATTTAAAGTTTTAGTAAAGCGAGTTCAAAACATGTTAAATCGCGATTATTATCACTGATTAAAATTCGGATAGGAAGAACACAAAAATCAAACACTTGATTATAATTTTTCTGTTCTATATTGTAACTTTAACACCAAAATCAATTCAGCGAGGGCTCCGAACAAAACACCACCGTGATTTAAAAAACATGAGTAACGCCATCTACTGGTGAGTACGGTGTTTTAGGTTTAATAATTACATTGGTATGATAGGAATGTGTTATTTGCCAAACCATTGTATCATAACGTAAACAAAACATTTGTAAGTTTTCTTTATAAAAACATAGGTCTTTTATTAATTTTAGGGTGAATGTTCATAAGGTACTGCCTGAAGTGTCGTAAGAGTAAAGTAGATTATTTAGCCACAAAAATTTGTGGTCACCGTCATTGCATTATAATGAATTATTAGGATAATTGCTAGAGAGACTTTGGAGGCTCCTTAAACTCTGCTAACGTGAAGACATAGGCAAGTCTGCGCCTCAGTGCAACAACTATTATTTTTATATATACTCTTCTTTCTAAAACCTGGTCTCCGGGAGTAAATTTAGTCTCCTAAACATGATCTAATTAATGATTTCTTATATTTCCGCGAATGTCACACATCAAAATAGCAAATTCCGTAACATTGAGTTTTAATAAATGATAATTACTTTTAATGAACATCGTATTAAAAAAGACTCTGATCCTTCCATCTGGTGACAATATTCATATCATGACTTGAACTGGATTTACGTACGATATCGCGTCGGCACCGACAATTTTACATCAGAATGTACTTAATATACGCGCGGTACGGGATCCATTTGCATGCGAATACAGCTTTTGCATACAGCCACCTGCATTGAATTAACTTTCTATTCTGAAACGGAATATAAATTACGTCACTCTTTGGAACACGTTAATAAAAAGACGTAAAAGACACACCACTAACACCTTTACTACGTCCTTGTAGTAAATAACAACATTTTTCTCTTTAGAAATAATTGCGTTTTAGTTTGTTCCGTTTTCTAAAAAAGTTATAAGTAGAATAAGAAAATAATAATTCATCAGTTAAGATGATAATGATGACTGTACTCGCTACTCAAACTTTAACCGTCGGCTTCACTGGCAGAATACGACACTTAGCATTACTTCCGTTCATAATTAGAAAGGTATGCAATTAAGTTTAAAAATAATCATGACTTAAGTAGGAAAAGATCACATTAATGAAGTACAGTATTTAATTACCAAATTGAACTTAACAAATAAAGTTTCTGGCGTTTCTTTTCATTGCAGAAAACTGTTTTAACGCTTTATCCCGTCTTTAGCTAATGCACAATCTTTTATATCCGTGTAAACGTTGTTGATATCAAAAAAGTTTATTCATTTTAATGTACTACATAAAAACAAATATTGAATTTTTGTTAAATTAAATTGAATTACAGCATGCTTAGCATTAAAAGAGCTTCCTTCCTGCAAAACCCCGGAAAAGGAAAAAGAATAACAATTCTATATAAAACTAGCTGACCCGACAGACTTCGTTCTGTCAAAAAATATTCCAATGTTCCAATATTCCAATGTTCCAATATTCCAATATTCCAATATTCCAACGTTCCAATATTCCAATATCCAATATTCCAACATTCCAACATTCCAACGTTCCAATGTTCCAATATTCCAATGTTCCAATATTCCAACATTCCAATATTCCAATATTCAATATTCCAATAATCCAATATTCCAATATTCCAATGTTCCAATATTCCAACGTTCCAATGTTCCAATATTCCAATAATCCAATATTCCAACATTCCAACGTTCCAATATTCCAATATTCCAATAATCCAATATTCCAATAATCCAATATTCCAACATTCCAACATTCCAATATTCCATATTCCAATATTCCAATGTTCCAATATTCCAATATTCCAATGTTCCAATATTCCAATGTTCCAATATTCCAACGTTCCAATGTTCCAATATTCCAACATTCCAATATTCCAATGTTCCAATATTCCAACGTTCCAATGTTCCAATATTCCAATGTTCCAATATTCCAACGTTCCAATATTCCAATAATCCAATATTCCAATATCCAATATCCAATATCCAATATCCAATATTCCAATATTCAATATTCCAATATTCCAACGTTCCAATATTCCAATATCCAATATTCCAACATTCCAATATTCCAATGTTCCAATATTCCAATGTTCCAATATTCCAATATCCAATATTCCAATGTTCCAATATTCCAATATTCCAACGTTCCAATATTCCAACATTCCAACATTCCAATATTCCAATATTCCAACATTCCAATATTCCAATATTCAATATTCCAATATTCCAATATTCCAATGTTCCAATATTCCAATGTTCCAATATTCCAATGTTCCAATATTCCAATGTTCCAATATTCCAATGTTCCAATATTCCAACGTTCCAATGTTCCAATATTCCAACGTTCCAATGTTCCAATATTCCAATGTTCCAATATTCCAATGTTCCAATATTCCAATGTTCCAATATTCCAACGTTCCAATGTTCCAATATTCCAATATTCCAATGTTCCAATATTCCAATGTTCCAATATTCCAACGTTCCAATGTTCCAATATTCCAACGTTCCAATGTTCCAATATTCCAATGTTCCAATATTCCAATGTTCCAATATTCCAATATTCCAATGTTCCAATATTCCAATATTCCAATGTTCCAATATTCCAATGTTCCAATATTCCAATGTTCCAATATTCCAACGTTCCAATGTTCCAATATTCCAATGTTCCAATATTCCAACGTTCCAATGTTCCAATATTCCAATGTTCCAATATTCCAATGTTCCAATATTCCAATGTTCCAATATTCCAATGTTCCAATATTCCAACGTTCCAATGTTCCAATATTCCAATATTCCAATGTTCCAATATTCCAACGTTCCAATGTTCCAATATTCCAATGTTCCAATATTCCAATGTTCCAATATTCCAATGTTCCAATATTCCAATGTTCCAATATTCCAATGTTCCAATATTCCAACGTTCCAATGTTCCAATATTCCAACGTTCCAATGTTCCAATATTCCAATGTTCCAATATTCCAATGTTCCAATATTCCAATATTCCAATGTTCCAATATTCCAATGTTCCAATATTCCAATGTTCCAATATTCCAATGTTCCAATATTCCAATGTTCCAATATTCCAATGTTCCAATATTCCAACGTTCCAATGTTCCAATATTCCAATATTCCAATATTCCATATTCCAATATTCAATATTCCAATATTCCAATGTTCCAATATTCCAATATCCAATATCCAATATTCCATATTCCAATATTCCATATTCCAATATTCCAATATTCCAATATTCCATATTCCAATATTCCAACGTTCCAATATTCCAATATTCCAATATTCCAATATTCCAATATTCCATATTCCAATATCCAATATTCCAATGTTCCAATATTCCAATGTTCCAATATTCCAACATTCCAACATTCCAACGTTCCAATGTTCCAATATTCCAATAATCCAATATTCCAATATTCCAACATTCCAATATTCCATATTCCAATATTCCAATATTCCAATATTCAATATTCCAATATTCCAATATTCCAATATTCCAACGTTCCAATATTCCAATGTTCCAATATTCCAACATTCCAACATTCCAACATTCCAACATTCCAACGTTCCAATGTTCCAATATTCCAATATTCCATTTCCCATTGCCCATTGCCCATGCCCATTGCCCATTGCCCTTTGCCCATTGCCCATTGCCATTGCCCATTGGCCCATTTCCCATTGCCCATTGCCCATTGCCCATTGCCCATTTCCTATTGCCCCATTTCCCGTTGCCCGTTGCCCATTGCCCTTTGCCCATTGCCCATTGCCCATTGCCCATTGCCCATTGCCCATTTCCCATTGCCCATTGCCCATTTCCCATTGCCATTGCCCATTTCCCATTGCCATTGCCCATTCCCATTGCCCATTTCCCATTGCCCATTGCCCATTGCCATTGCCCATTGCCCGTTGCCCATTGCCCTTTGCCCATTGCCCATTTCCCATTGCCCATTGCCCTTTGCCCATTGCCCATTTCCAACTTTCAATTTTCAATTTCCTGTTTACAGTTTTCAATTTTCAATTTTCAACGTTAAATAGTGTCACCATCACAAAAGATCAACAAAGTAAAGTTAAGACTTAACTACAATTTTAACCAATGAACCTAGGACAGCGGTGTTCCTGCTTGAATTCTACAATCGCTGCACACGAACACACTAATTTACTGCATGATACTACACTCACATTGAACATTCAACTGCATTATGCACAAAAAAATAAAAATTCAACCGAGACAACGCGACCTTTACGCCCAGATTCCCGCTAAAGTTCGTAAAATATTCTTCTTCTTCCCAATTGATGGCATGAGCACGGTTTGTGAGTGAGCCAGTGTCATGTGTAGACAAATAAAATAAAAGAATAAAAATCCTTAAAATATTGTCTGCGTGGTTAATTCGTCCGCCATGTTTCTCCCTTTTCTCGTGATATATTATAATTGCAATGAGTAATTGTTGGTTGTCAATATCAAATGTCAAAATCAAAAATATTCTTTTAAATTGTATTTGGTGTCTAAATGACGGGACGAACTTCAAATTTTTGACGTTTTATGTATCTAAAGTAAGGAGACCAGACATCTCGCTTTTAGCGGGACAGTCCTGATTTTTTTACTATTAATCCCGCGTCACGCGCCTTTTTTCAAAAGTCCCGACTTTTAGAATTAAGTAAAATTTTAAATTTATGAAAATCATTGTTTTGCGTAACATATTGCTTTTGCTACCCAGTTACATTGTATTTGTCTCTCAAATGATACACTTTGTATCCGTACTGCGTGCTAGCAAGATAATTAAACAAATAAATATTACAAATCTGTTTCTTACCATAGAAAAATAAAGTAAGTAATTTATTTAAATATTTCATAAATGCATAAATTTTCTTAAACTTAGCTTAAAATACTCGTAGTCTTCATAATTTATATTGATGACAAAACGTGTATCACCCACCTTAACCTCGAAAGAAATTTTAGAAAGTAATATACGAATAAAATTTTGCAAATATTTCAAGTCAATCAAACTAATTTATCAAATTCTTGTGAAGATTTTTACAATATTTTACAAAATTACTACAATCTGCTCAAACAAATTCTCTTATATAAAAAAACATTTATAAACTGTACTTATGTTAAAACTAAAAAAAATTACGATATTATTATTCCTTCAGAGTTGTCCCGCTTTGCCTATCTAAAAATCTGGTCACCTCAATGAAAAAGAGAAATTGTTGTTTTTACCATATTCCAGGCACTTTTTCCATATTTTCTCACCTTACTAACCTTCTCTGGACTTCCACGAATAATTCAAGACCACATTTAGCCAGATCGGTCCAGCCGTTCTCGAGTTTTAGCGAGACTAACGAACAGCAATTCATTTTTATTATATAGATATACGACCGGAGACGAACAATATAATCCATTACTCTCTTCTTAAAAATGTCTATGGAAGGAAAGGCAGTGCTTTTACAATAACCATTGTAGCTTTTAGAAGATTGTAATGGTTTTTAAGATAGTGAAGATTTAGACAAGGGACATTAAGTTTTACCAGGCACGAGACGCTTAAAACAACACTTAATTTTTCATGATATTTTTTACACTTGGCATATTCAATTTACTTGATGAAGCGTTTCATGCGGATTAATAAGATTATCCCCGATTATAATGCACAGTATTGTATTATAGTAACTATTACGGGCAATTAGATGTTATATAACAGTTAATTAATCTAATGCATTAAATAGTATATTGTTTGCTATGACGTATTATGTTGCGTGGGATTTACTGACTGAATACGGAACGTGAACAAAGGCAATAGATGTCTGATATCTATATGCTAATGTTCGATTGTTGTAGTGATTTGTAACTTGTCATTACCGAGAAATGGTAATAGTTATTTTATAATGAATAGTTGGTGGTACAGTTCATTAGAAATCGCTTGGCAATATTCGAAACAGCAGTTGCTGTATTCCTGCTTTTATAATAGGAGAGAGTATTTTAAGCAAGCACGCCAGTTGTCTCCCGATAAAAAGTCATGTTAAGTAACCACCACGTAAAGATTTTACTTGCAGAGTATAATTAACTAGAGACTTTTCCAGAGGGATTGAGGATAACAAGGTACCAATGTACGAAGATTTAAATTATAATGAATTTTTCACCTAACTGTAATCCTCTTACTGATGGCAAAAAAGAAAGTAAAACTACAATTCTTATCTACGTTCCGTTCATTCCGAGAGAAATATATTTCTTTCATAAAATAAATCCGGTGCAAAATAAAGTGAATTCTCCAGGGAGAATACTTGTATTATGTTCGAAGATACTGCGAGAGGGTCTATTTTAGTAAAGCACAAAAGCCTCGACTCGTCTCATAACTATTTACCGCACTGAAGTTAGTTTTATTGCTAACAGACCGTTTTGCACAATTACACGAGTAATAATTACACATGTGTAGCTAATGTTCTATATTAAGGCAATGGCCTACAACTTAGGATACTAAGTAATAATACTATAGTATACAAGCAGTAAAATTATAGTTATGTTGTAATATGAATTTTGCAGTTGATAATCATCGCATTTTGCTCAATCTCGTAATACAGAGAAACGGCTGTCTCCAAGGACATACGCGAAATCCTTAAAACTTCTACTAAAAATATCAAACGTTGGTGTAGTGTTCATGATCTTAACTACAGACGAATTATTATATACAGGCATTTTATAAAATAAATAGTAAAGCTAAAGCCAATTTCTTAGTAATTATATTGTCTGGGTTGAGACGAAAAAGTATTTTCGTTTACCTCGAACATTCTTTTGAAGTTTTTAATTAAGTCCCTTTTGCTCTTTCTATAGAAATTCCGACACATGTTTTCGCTTTACTTGTTTTTTTAAGATTTTCTTTATAAGCGAAATTAAGTAGTTCTTAATTATGTGAAAATTTATTATGGAATTTGATAATTTCATTAAATAACAGACAATACAGTACCAAAATAGTATTTCTTTCAAAATATACATTTGCTGTGAATACTCTGAAAGCGACAACTTTCAAACTAGGTATAGAAATTATTAAGGTAACGAGACTTAATTTGTTAAGTAATCTTTTTATGAAATATCATGATATAACATCTTTCTCTTCGTTACGAAGGCGGTAAATTATACTTTTTATCAAGAAAGATTCTCACATCACGATATTTCATTCGAATGTAGGCTCCGTTATTAAATATTCTTTTGATACATCCTCTGATGGTTTCCCAAAGGAAATATATTGACTTATCACGCCGGAAACAGGTAAGTATTATTTACGGTTTAACATACCGCTATAAAGTAATAATTACACATGTGTAGCTAATGTTCTATATTAACGCAATGGCCTACAACTTTAGTATACTAAGTAATAATACTATAGTATTCAAGCAGTAAAATTATAGTTATGTTGTAATATGAATTTTGCAGTTGATAATCATCGCATTTTGCTCAATCTCGTAATACAGAGAAACGATTGTCTCCAAGGACATACGAGAAATTCTTAAAACTTCTACTAAAAATATCAAACGTTGGTGTAGTGTTCATCATCTTAACTACAGACGAATTATTATATACAGGCATTTTATAAAATAAATAGTAAAGCTAAAGCCAATTTCTTAGTAATTATATTGTCTGGGTTGAGACGAAAAAGTATTTTCGTTTACTACGAACATTCTTTTGAAGTTTTTAATTAAGTCCCTTTTGCTCTTTCTATAGAAATTCCGACACATGTTTTCGCTTTACTTGTTTTTTTAGAATTTCTTTATAAGCGAAATTAAGTAGTTCTTAATTATGTGAAAATTTATTATGGAATTTGATAATTTCATTAAATAACAGACAATACAGTACCAAAATAGTATTTCTTTCAAAATATACATTTGCTGTGAATACTCTGAAAGCGACAACTTTCAAACTAGGTATAGAAATTATTAAGGTAACGAGACTTAATTTGTTAAGTAATCTTTTTATGAAATATCATGATATAACATCTTTCTCTTCGTTACGAAGGCGGTAAATTATACTTTTTATCAAGAAAGATTCTCACATCACGATATTTCATTCGAATGTAGGCTCCGTTATTAAATATTCTTTTGATACATCCTCTGATGGTTTCCCAAAGGAAATATATTGACTTATCACGCCGGAGACAGGTAAGTATTATTTACGGTTTAACATACCGCTATTTATAAAAAAGGTACACACAACTACTGTTAATAAAATGCTTTTTATTTACAAAAATTAGAAACTGACTCAAGTCACTTTAATACTTTTCAAAACTGTTATTTTAGTAAAAATAATATTAAAAATTTTCCATTCAAATGTGACATCAATGTTCACAATTTATCATTTTACTTTTTTTATTAAAAAATGGATGGTGATACATCTGCCCAAAATAATGTGTTATTAAACAAGTTAGGATGATGAGAAGATATTTTGTTTTCGCATTAATTTCACCAGCTACTACTACAGCAGTACATATGTCTGTGTCTCGTGCACAAAGATATATAATACATTATTTTTATATCTTCATAAAGCCTCTCTATAAATAACTTATTTGGCTTTCTTGTCTAAATACATAAAGGTTAACTATAAACTAATTTATAATCCCAGTTAATTTGCGTAACAAAAATATTGGATGTCATTGACCATACCCAACAGTAGAGATCTGATGATGGATGATCTTTTAAGTTATATGAAAACAATAATTGTATATTAAAAATAGAATATGTAGAACCTTTTAAATGAAATATATTACAGTCGGCTTTTAATAAGAGTGAAACAAAGGAGCTTATTCAATTAAAGAGGTACAGAGTGGCAGAATTTTAGAGACCCCGCTGTAATTTATAAAGGATGGTGACCCTTTTAAATTACAGTTAGATTTGAAGATTCGTGTTGACACGGAAATAGTAGTAAACTAGAATAGTAGGAAAAAGTAGATTACGAGCGAAGGTAACTTAAAGTTTATTAATTTAACCGTTTGGCGTATCAGTTAGGGATATTTATAAGTTCATTGCAAGTATAAATTCGTGTCTATAGCAAAAACGTTACACGTTAGATAAATAAAATTAATTGTTCCTTAATAAATGTGTTAGCTTTGTACCAAATCAAATTAATATTAGCAGAAACAACAAAAATATTCTTTATCGCAATTATACCCGAAAATAATCCATTTAGCTAAGGAATTGGACCCCAATTCACTTCGCAAATTGTGCTCGGTGAACTCGACCCTTATAACTCTATAACGATTAAGTATTGCTAATGAAATTTTTTATGATGAATATTGTATTGTATACATGAGTATATAATATGGTACATAACTTTTGAGTTATATAAATATAATATACATCAAAACGATTGCTGGATATCTCTACCGTCGACGACCGTCTAGGTAGATATTACCAAATAAAAGTCCTGTTTTCTTAAATTTAAATAAATCAAACGCTTTGCTAAATATAATTTAAATGTTCAAATCGATTTGATCTATAAAAATTCAATCTGCACTCTGTATAAAACTTAATAGGATTTTTTTCATGGAAAGTTTTCTTTTTATCACTTTTCGTTATTGGATGGAGTTGCAACGAATTGCATTTAGAATTTCACTGCTTTCATAAAATAAAAGAAAAATTCAGTAAAACTGAACGGAATATATATTTTATAATCCTTAAATATATATCGTATTCTCTGTTCTAAATTACAGCTGCGGCTATCACTATGAAACTAATTGCCGATCAAAACAAAAACTCAGTTTTTAACAGAATAGTTAAAGCAATAATTATCTAACCATAATCTATACATACTCAAATTAAAGCTATAAATTAATATCCGTAAAAGCACTATAACATTGTTTCCAGTTCACCCTCGATAAATTATAATAGATAAGAGACCTCATCCACTTTGTTATACATTTTCTATCTACATACGGCAATTCATTAGATACCCATTCACATGAACGAAATAAACCTTTTTCCTTATTTATCTACGGAAAGTTATGTTAGATGTTATTTTCTGAATAAAAACAAATAGAAATTTAATTTTAAACTATTTGCTAACGTTTACCGTAATCGACTAAAGTATTTACTAAGTTTCACCAGTCACTGCTGGTATCAAGTAATGCTGATCTAATCGGTTTGTTTATTTATTTATTTTATATATTTACTTATTTTATTTTTTGTTTTGTTTAACTTTTGTTCTTTAATATGGAAATTAAAATTAAATACTCAATATTTACCTATGAACGTCTATAGGCCGATGATAATAAAGCAACACAAGTTTAATATGTAAAGTTAAAATAACAACTAAGATATGTTTTTGATAATTTAGTTTATATTTCAAAGTTAAAGTCCGATAAGATAATATTAAAAAATATACTGTTTCTGACCTGTTACCTGATATTTATTACGATGAAGGCATTTCCATTGCGAAACATACTCGAACGCCTAATACTAATGAACTTGTCGCTTCGATAATCCAACTGCTCAAATAAAGTATTAGCTTCAACACTAGCGCCGGCGATCACGTGAACTAAGCCTTAAATGTTGTTACTCGTAATGTCAAGGCGAAGCTTAATAACTAAATCCGTTAATGGTTTCTCGTTTAAAGCCGTCGCCTCAAAGGGAGCTGTACAAAAGCTTATTAACTGTTGAACTTTGATAATAAGCAAGCGTTTTAATTCAAGAATGATTTTTTTTAACATTAACACGGTTTGTGTTCTTATTTAGCTTTCAATATTCATATTTTTAACGACGACTGAAAGAGGTGTGCAATAAGAAACGTATCTCACCTCACAAATAAAATCGCTCCTAAATAAGGTGGTAGCTGAAAATCAGTGCGTTGCTCACTCCGTAGCAACATTTGCACTGAGCTACGGCCTTTTTGCACCATTGCAGTACTTACAGCAATAATTTTTTTGTAAATATAACTATGTTAATGTGCTTTCGTTTATACACCCTTTATAACATTTTATCTGTTTGTTTCTGTATAATTGTACTGCATTGACAAATAAACCATTTTATCTATCTATCTATCTGATTATTTGATTGTATACTTGTGGCATTGACCTGATTTGTTCTAATGAACTGTTTTTTATTATTATTATGTATAGACGAACTATTAACATGTATATATAACTACTCGTATTATTTTACAAGTGATCGAAACACTAATCCTGTTTCAATATTTACTGTACAGATATCTAATATAGTTATAAACAATACTCCAACAATGAATTTATATTAATTATCCAATTTTCATTTTTTATCTTCGTCCATCGCAATCATTTTGCTGGGCCTGGGCAAAATGGAAGATGTAAGTTACGTGGGGTGGGCGCACCGCGCAGCTATAGTCTCTAACGCAGGGACAGGAGAGGTGCGGAGCGGCCCCGGGTCCAGCCGCCGAGCCTGCACGCGCGCCGGCTGCGCACCCCGTGCTGGGCGCGCTGCTCGGTTGACAAACCGAACGAAGCAAAGTTAATAAAGTTACAACGCCACCAATGGCCAAGTAGTCGCGCCTCCCTTCTGTCCACTCTGTGCGATTAGGTCATTCTGTTCTGTTGATGCTTCTGTATCTGTTACCACCTATTTCCAGAAACCTCCTGGTAGTTTAGATCTATACCTGATACTTAACTATTCAAAGATCTGAAACTTTACTTTCAAAGATCTCTCGTAGCTTGATCATCTGTTTTTGTTTGGATCTGTTCGTAGTCCCTTATTTACCAAGTTGGTGTTGAAAAAATATCTTGACGTTTTAATGTGAGCCTTTTTGAGAACCAGTTGCGCTTGTTAAATATTCAAAACTCTTTTTACCTATTATATAACTTAAGTTATGGCTTGTTCTCAAAAAGATTAGATGATACCTTAAGAATAGTTTGTCCTTGTGTAAATATAGCAGCCCTTTTATAAACATTGTGAACGTTTATTAGTTCATAACTGTTCTATGCACTGTTGCAGGCATGCCCCTTATACATACTTAGCCTGGATATATCTTTACTTAATGCTTTTTTCGAGTGTTTTATTTTTATTAATTTCAGATAAAAAGTTTCTGCGATTATTTACAGTTTTATAAACTCTTTCGGTTGCAACGTTTTGTTCTGTTGGATTTTCATTAACATTACGCTTCGTTTTTAGTGTTGACTGTTTGTTTGAAACTTAATGATCATTCGCAAAAATCTACATTTGTTTTGTGGAAATTATACTATTGTTAAACGTTTGAATGAATCGGTTGCTTTGATCATAGTCGATTGTTTCGTGTTTCACAGTCAAGTGTTAAAACTTTGCATTTTTCGTTATTGGTTTATTTTGATTGAGGACAAAGGCTAAATTCATAAGCAGCCGATTATGAATGTTGTACGTAATGTATCCGTTTCCTTCCCTGACCGTGACATTGACGTCGTGTTTCGTTTTAGACCGGCTGTGGCGCGTCAGCAGTCAGCGCCGACCCTCGTGTTTAGGTGTGTCGATGTTATCAAGTAATAAAAAACTTTATTGCCACTTGAATCGCGCCTCTAAAATAACTAGAAACTGCACCAAATACTCGATTGGAATTGAACATAATTATATATTTATTATATCGATGTAGTTACTTAAAATAATAAAAGCAGCTCAGACGAATTAATACATAACTAATAATTAAATCTTATTACAGGAACTCTCACACAGTTACTGACTAAACGTTCACAAAGTTAATTGTTTCTAAAGCACTTTTCACTAAACAATTCACTAACGCTTTCATTTCCAGTGAGTGATTCCGTTTTAGATACTGGTTTAAGCATTCAAAGCGCCGATTGAAGATAACGGTTGCTTTTATGTTTTCATTCAAGTAACATTACAAACAAAACCCTTTCCGTTGGTGGTACAATATAATCTCGCAATGTTACGTTTTTTCCTCTCCTGTTTCAATCGAGTGGCAATAAAAATTAACACACAGCATCCGTAATGAGCCCCGCTTGTTTTGTCGTATGCATTGTTAAGGTACACGTTGCTCTCCATTGTATGCTTTAATTGACTACTTGACAATGCCATCGTTGTTACAATGAACATTATAAATAAATTCAAACAATATTTTACAGGAGATATAATAAATTATTTAAATAATACTGAAAACAGATAAGATTTGCTTCAATAAATATCAGAACTGTTATAATACCTTCAAGTTTTTTATTTCCTAACATGATAGATTATAATTGTAAAGTATTTGATACGATATTAATGTATATGTTTCTCTTTAGATATACCTAACATGTAAATACATGACCGCTTTAGTTAATTTACGATTTAACATTTCAATCACAAGTCCATAACTGAAGTCTGTTTCAACTAAATATACAAGCGTTCACCACCAGGTGAATGTCCTTCTCTTTTCGACGGATAAAAGAGAACATAAAAGGTTTAACTCCTGTCTGGTCTACAGCAAATTTATCATAAAGTTATAGTTACTTTTGCTATTAACAAATAAATTTACAGTTCGTTAGAACAATTGTATTATGGAAAGCAACGTGAACTGTTATAAATTTTCGAGCACGAGCATGTAATGAAAGTGGATCAAAAATTAAAACATGATGTATGATCAAAATTTTTGATTTGCTGTGTAACCTTCTTCCTCTAGATTTTCCGTCTCCACAAATGCATATACCACTATGCATGCTGGTGGTATCTAATACCTTCATCACAACTTTATTTTCTAACCTAATCAACAATTTCTCTATCCCCATTTCGTTAACAATTGAATTTCTGTGGCACATGATGAAATAAGTGTCAAATGCGATAATACTATATTTGTTAATGAAGAAATATTGTCATGTAAAGTCTCAACTAGTCATAATATTACTAGTTGAACTATAGTTGAGACTTTGCTTCGTTTTATTTTTAAATGTATCAAATTGGAACTGAATAGCAGGGATATTTCTATAACCTGATATCGGAGATAATGTTTGTTGAACGACAAATATATTAGTGCGTAATTATTAGTGTAAAAATATATAGATATAGAAATTAGATTTTATATTAGATATATTTGAAGAAAATAACTGAGAATCTAGATAGATATGAAATTTAATAGTGTTTTAATTTAACGGTGCAGTACTTCTACGTAAGTGTTTTATACATAACATAATTTTTACTATTAAACAGCGACATGAAGATTAATGAAATCAGTAGTTCATACAAATTTTAACACTTTTCAGATAAATTCAATTATTTGAAATGATCATAACAGAATTGATTGAATTGTTTGGAATGTTATAGAAATGGTCACAAAAGTATATATTATTGGTACAGGAGTACTGAAAGACGCATACAGCTTCGCAGCTTTAGATGGAGGATTGTGGATGAACAGTGGTCTCGTGACATATTCCTGGTACCTAACTCGTGGGAGTTGGCTCAAAATACTTAAAATTACGTACTAAAATCGACGAAGCTTTATTTAGCCGTGAAACTGCTTACGTCATCGGGCTTGTTTCCTATCAATATGTGAAGTTACAATTCTGATCAATGTTATATGCACACAGGCGGCTGGCGGACGAAGACGATGAGCTGTCGGAGGTACAGCCGGACGCCGTGCCGCCCGAAGTGCGGGAATGGCTGGCGTCAACCTTCACAAGGCAGCTGGCGACTTCGAAGAGGAAGTCAGACGAAAAGCCAAAGTTCCGATCGGTGGCGCATGCTATCAGGGCTGGAATATTCGTGGACAGGATCTACAGGCGAGTCACGAGCACAGCTCTTATGCAGTTCCCGCAAGACGTCGTGCGAGTATTGAAGGTGAGATTTATGCAATTATTATAAAGCCATGAATCGAATACCGTGATGTTTATATACGTTTCTTTCAATAATAATTCAATTGCAATTTAATATTATCTTAATAGCAACATTGATGTACATAGCAAACAATAAGAACCTCTTCCGGAAGTACAGAGTGGGCATAAGAGAGGCAAGACGTCCAAGTGCTCGGTGAGCGCTAGTTATTCTGTCAGACGATTTTATGATAGCGTGAGGAAAAGACGCGAACAAGAAAGTTTGGGTTGTTTACCATAACCTTGACATTATTACATAAAGAAGCGAGGATTCGATCCCCGTTGAACTTGAGCTTTCCGTAAAAACACATCATGAGAAAACCGACATGTTCCAAAACTTGGCCAATGTCCTGGATAACTGTATATGAATCTCTACTTGTGACAGAACACATAGAACCCCAGTAGTAGTTAACAATGCTTATAAAATTAATAGCAATACTAATTTTGTAAAAATGCACTTTTGATAAGTATCAAAGTTATAAAAGTTAACGCGGACAACAAATGGTATGTCGAGTTAAATCAAATAACACTTACCCTGTGTGGTACACTCCTGATGAGAGATAAATCAAATACAACATATAGTATAAATGTTTTTATAATATTCTTAAAAGTCTAGTATGTGGAAGCCTAAAATAGTGTTTGTACACTAAGTAAAATTCATAAACAGACAAATTCGAAAAAATAATGTACAATGGGCGGTCTTATTGCTCTGAAGCAATCTCTTCCAGATAACCTTTTTAAAATATTAATAAATCTAAATTCTTCTCACTATAACCCATCTACTTTGTTTGTTGCCTTTATTACAATTAAATAATTATACACAGACTCCCATAGAATTATTTTTTGATCCATAAAATATTATATACGACACTCGGAATTATTCCATTACTGTTTCAGCGTTTCAATACCCGACATATCACCGGAAATGAGATTAATAATTGGGCAGAGCTTAAATATTCGATGAATTCATTTTAGAATTCTCGTTCGGACCGAAGCAGCGCAACGAATATTCGGATTGTTCCCGGAATGTACTATTGCGTACACCACACGGACCCACGTCTACATTTCGGTCGACTGAACCAAAATTAGTAACTAATCAATATAAGTAAATACTGGAACTACATTTAGAAACAATGATAACTACTGAAAGCTGAAGGAAATAAAACTTAATTTCCCGTAGTATGTACCCAGCTAAAATTTGTTTTAGTTAAACTACTTCAACATTATATATGTTTTAATTATTTTTGATCTACACATATAAGAAAACATAATAATTAAAATATGGCCTAACCCGATTCTGCGAAGAGAAAAACAAAATTATTAAAAAATTTTGGATGTACTATTCACAATTGATAATAATTAAAAAAAATAACTTTTTTTTATTAATCATAACGTAATCATTAAAAAAAAGTTTAGTCATGAAAATCGCTTAACAATATTTCAGCAAGAGTAATAACATTAAAAATTTATATGTGAAGTTAAAATCAGAGATACTCGACGTCAGAAATAACTTTAAAATCACATTTTTTTATATATCAAGTGACGAGTAAAATGATCACTTAATAGTAAGTGATCTCATAATGTGGCCCCAGTTAGGATGATGACCACTACAACATATTCTCGTCACTTTGAGACAGATGTTAAGTCTCGTTGCCTCATCTTTCTTCTTCTTCACAACTTTTGTACATTATTTTTTCAATTGCTTAATACAAAGTTCTTTATGTTAAAATGGAAACTCCCATTGCTTCAATCCTTTACATTATTCATGGAGCTTTATAGGATAATCTTGGCGGCGGTTCAATTTAGTTAAACAACCAAAAGTAAACTCAACGGCGTACATTAATCTTCTTCAGAGATAAAGATTAATTCTGAATTTCGGTCGTTGACAGCCGCAAAACTTTGAGCAAGAGCCTTAGTTTGTTTTAACTATAGTAGTTTTACTATTTTCAAGATCTTTCAGTAGATATTCTACTGCGCGAAGTTAATTAAACAAACTTATTACATATCTATATCATTATAATATTCAAGCATAGTAAGGAGTCTGGCGGTAGATAAAAATAAATTATAGATATTATCAGCTCCGTAGTTTCTTACAGCAACCGGAAAAGGGAAGTCATAAAAATTTTATATGTTTTGTACGAGGGCCATCAGCAACGAATAACTATTTATATATATTTTAGTTTTCAAACTGGTTTTCAGTTGCGCAAAACTACATTTCTCAACATTATATAAAAGAACTTTAAAGAAATTAAGAATAAAAATACAAAATTTGGATTTTGTAATATGCGACATGCGTTAACGATATTGATTCTATGCCTCTAGAAGAAGCAAAAGTTCTAGACACACTAATATAAAATATTAAACACTAATTGTTAAAATTCTATCTAGATCATATCATACATATTATTTTTGTTTAAAATGATTCCCCTAAAACTATCCATGGTTTTATATCAATACTAATCTTTTTTGAAAAACCGAGCCAGTATTTACTTTTGTTTACAATTACTCGTTTAACCTATATTGGATTAACACGTTTTTAATATAAACTTTCTACGTTTACTTCTTAAAAATTAATATTTGCAATAAACTTGTTCAGTTAACTTGTATTATGTTTACTTTAGACCTCTTGGTTATGCCGTCGCACATTTTGCTCGAAAAGTCTGTAAACATAGTCCTAAATACGCATACCAACACAAACACAATCTGGCTTCGAAGTCTTGACCTTACAGATTAATAAATTATTATAAATATAAAACATTTGCAATACAGTAATAAATAATTGAAGTGTATTTTATCTCTCTGTATCTTTTTGTATTGTTTAGTTGATACGATTAGTCTGATGAAAACGCCATCTTGGGTCACAGATGAAAAAAATTATAAAACGCAATAATCAGTAAGGTGGCTCTTGTGTATCCCAGTATTTGTCACAGGTATTTATAACTGCGATTATTAAAATAATAATATTCTATTGGATGGAACTTCAGTCCTCTTGAATGCCAATAACAATTTATAATGAAAATGTCTATTCTATTGTAATAAGCTTATGATTCCATTCCAAGAGTTTCTCCACCATTTTCTCTAATACAATATTATTTGTTATGAGATCTAAACAATATTGCCGATACTAGACGGTTATTTTTGATGAGATTAGTATGATGATTAACTGCCCTCAAAGCGTAATAAGCTAATCTAATAAAAGCTCGATTCCAGCATCAAATGCTGTGATATTTCGAAATCGGCTTGCTAGCTACCTTTCACATTGTAAATCTGTGTTACTGTGTACCAACTGTCAACATATGAGAGCCTCAGTATTCTTAAGCCTTTCTACCTACGTTCCTTATTATTAGTTTACAGTATGAGAAATAAAGGTCAAGAGACTACAATAAACAAATAATGGCATTATGTATATACATATTCTCTACCATTTCAACTACTATATAAGAAGTCGCAGTGTTACATGAAGCAGAAAAAAATCTTTTAATTATAAATAAATTTAATAGCAATAATGGAGTTAGTTATAAAATATATTCACATAAAACATGAACAGATATACAGATAATAAATTAGCATAGTCATTGTAAACTTAACATATATTATAACATTATAATTAACAGTGACCTCGATATAAGTATTATTAAATTGCAATGATAACCGAAAACCGTATAATGAGTCAAATTAATTTAACCGTACACAAAATTAATCAAAACTGGACCGACTACGGCGTTGATGTTTGTGTTAAAACGTTATATTTGCAGGATTCAGTGACCGTGGAGTAATTCATATTTACGCGCGGACCACTTTAAACCTTTGTCGCTTTCATGAAACTGTAACGCTTTACTTGTCCGTATTTTCACATCGCAATAGTTTTAAAATTAATAAAGCTCTTTTAGGAGACGGTGTTTAAATGCGAAATGTGCCAGTGCGATGCGGAAATACAACAAAGGATGTAACGTAACACGCCTATTGTTTCGACTTACTGAAACTATTGTTAGATCTTTCTATTTGTACAGTTTGCCAAAGCCTTATTTCGTTGACTGTTTTTTTGATGACGTAGTAAACGCAAATGAAGGAATTCTATTACATTATTTGAAGGAGTTTAATTCTGAGACTCTACAAGAATATTTAAAAAATACCTGCTTTGACTACTTTACTTTTCAAATATTTCATTAATAATTCGAATATAAGTTATTTAGGTTATGATGATGACTTGTTTGACCTTTGTAAAATCCGAATAATCCTTGTGATCTATCTCTGAAGATACCTTTCGTTGTAGAAAACTTAAATCTTTTTTAAATTGCAATTGAAAATTGATATACATAATTAACTGATATAAAAAAAATTGTAACAATCAATATTATTTTAAAGACTTTGGACGAGTGGTCATTCGACGTGTTTGCTCTTCACGAGGCGTCTGCGGGCTCACCAGTGAAGTACCTCGGATACGAGCTGCTTAACAGATACGGAATGATCCACAAATTCAAGGTAACATACATCATATTATAATCCATACATATGGAAGAAAACATTGATGGCATGATCAATCTATCATATTTATTTGTTTCTAATACCCAAGCAATACAAACTGTACTGTAGTCCAGTAGAATCTAATGAAATTACTAGTTTCATCACATGTAAATTAGTACCAAATAATAACTCTTTGTCACCTCGTAGTTAACTAAATAAGTTGTCAGGTTTATAGAACTTTGGGATGAGTTGTTGTTACTAGGAATTTTGATAAATTTTAAGTACATCATATTGTAATACCGGCATAGAGCTATTATGTTTCACGTGTTACCTAAATAATAATCTGAAACTCTGTTACTAATGAGTAAAGGTATTAAGTATCAAGTATCAAGAATTCGCGCTCTGACATTCATGAGTGGCATCGCATCGGCTTCTCCGAATTTAATCAAATGATTGGTTTCAAATGTCACAAGCCATTATTCATACACGGATGGTATATTATCGAATTTTGGCATCCTTTACTTATGCTGTAATATTTGGCGGTTGTATTTACAATGCCTTAGCAAAAGGTTCTTCAGCTTATTTTTTCTAATTCAAAATAAAAATAAGTGTTCATCATCGTTTAACCATATATATGTCCATTATTTTAGTCTTATCTTGAAAGGGGATACTTGCCTTTGGTAACAACCACAGGATACTGATTTTTCCTTGCTTAATCTTCTTTAGTCGCCTTTTATGACAAAGTTTGGGCCGCGATAAGGATATAAAACCCGACAAGGAAAGCCAAAAAAGAAATCTTTACAATCCGTAACCCAATTCTTTCTAATCTCGTTTCTGATAATCTTCAAGCGGCCAAACCGATTTCACTTTACTATAGATAAGAATATTCTCTAATCGATCAAATTTCAATGCAAAAAATAGATCAAAATGGTCTTCATGTATCAAAGCGACTAACAAATGCAGAAGTATTGCTATTGAACTTATTAGTAATCACAATTATTAAGATCAGCAAAAATACTATAATTTGAAGGCACTCTTAAAATGTAAAAACTAATGAAAAATATTATTACTCGTTTTGTGACTGAAATTTTGAAACGAAAAATTAAGAATTACGTATATATCTCACATTGTCATATCACAGTATTATAATGCGCTGCATGCAAATACAAGTTGTTGTAAGTGACAATTAAGAGAGAAAAAGGTCAAATAAAAAGGCGATTTTGGCTGAAAATCTACATCTATGATTGCATAAAAACATACTTCATTGTTATGAGCAGGCTTGTTAAAATTTAAGTTGCTGGAGATGCCAAAAGATGGCATCTAAAGACGAAGAGAACGTATAAAAGGGTCAATTTAAATTCAAAAAGGACTTTCATTAATCTCCGTATTCATTTCTATGCGCTTGCAAAAGAAGTTTCAATGAATCACATTTCGAAAGACTTTCAACCGTAGTACAATTTTCTATACAGTTAATGGATTACTAATGCATGCAAAATTTGTTACTTTATATGTTTCGTTTATTAAATTTTGACAGCGACTTTAAAATGTATAGGTTTTCGAATCTTATGAATAAAATGAAAAAAGTAAAACTATATAGCATAGAATGAACTATATAATCTACCAAACTAACTTTACTTCTTTCCTAGTAAGAAAAGATCCCGAATTCCAACACATGGATAATTAAAAATGACTGTTCATTTTAATTAAGTAAACTGTGATTTAGTAAATTGACTAACATGATTGTTTATTTGCATTAAAGAACTTTAAAAGACTTTGCATCAAATCAGACTTCGTATTAAATTACTCGTTCTTAAGATCATTATTGTGATTACATGAAAGTAAATTATTTCTGCCCGCGGGGTTAGATTACAGATGAAATTATTAATAAGATCTAAATCATTCGCCCCCTGAAGGTTCTTCTTCTTTATATTTCATAGATTTTTAAAAAAATTTAATTAAAATTAACACATGTGCTTGAGAAAACAAATATTGATTAGTTCTTCTAAAAAGAAAATCTTAACAAGAATAGCTCTGGAAACGCTCTACCTTCTTATCTTTAACGTCTGCCCTTTTTGTTTTATATTGTATTTTACAAGAAACATTTTAACTAAAAATATCATTACAAATATACATAAAATTAATCTTTTGCCCAGTTTCAAACGATATGGCTGCTTATAACGTTAACCCTTTTCAAACTGAATTTTTCTACAATAAGCAACAAATACGGCATGCAAAACGCATAACCAACAAGAAGGTTTTCATATTAAACTTACGGTTATTAATATCTGACATGTTTACAGGTGCAGTCGACGATCCTGGAAAATTTCCTCAGCCGAATAGAAGAGGGTTACTGCAAATTTCACAACCCTTACCACAATAACCTGCACGCTGCAGACGTCGCCCAGACCGTACACTACATGCTTTGCCAGACAGGACTCATGGTAAGCAAATTTTCTCTCATTAGAATATCTTGACCGTCACTTGAACCCTCTGCTGTATAAGACAACCAAGAAGACTTTAGGTAAAGAGTAACAGCTTCTCTTGTAATCCTTACCTACTGTGTTCGCTTTATTTACTATAAATTATCAAAATCAAAAGTCAAAGTAAGACTTTATTCGTTTAGACCGAACTTCACTACATTCAAATCTAATTAAGTATTTATCTAATTATCTGTGTGACACCACAATACAATAAAGAAATCTTATAATCAGTTCATTTACAGTAGAGCAGAATCCATAATTTAGTATAATCTACAGTCAATATTCACTTAAATTAAGAAACCTTCAAAGTTCATGATTAATTTAGGCAAACTGCCAAAGCCAACATTACGTAGCTTGTCATCGACAATTTCGTTTTATTTTATGAAGATTATTCAAAAACATTTGTTCGTTATAATATCGTCCTCTGCTTAAAGTTGACTCAATTTATTATTCATCGCTGGTGTCTTTGGTCTATTGAAAGCTTTCCGCTACTCTCACTATTTTTATTGCATTTACATTTTCATTTCATTGTGCTATATAAAATAAATACAATTTCTAGTATCTAAAACAATGTTGCACATATGAAACATGTATATTATAAAATATTATTTGGTTGATATCTTTATTACCTTAATTAAGATATCAGTGATTTTTCATATCGCATTGAACGTTTCATTTAAAATTTATTTAATGATCATTCATCTTAGAAACCCGATGAACCATGTATCCTTGATTCCATAGTGGATTACTTCGTTGAGAATCTCATTCGCAAATAAAACGCCTACATATCTGTTACTATATTTAACGTTTCGTTGACCAGAACTGGTTGACGGACCTGGAGATATTCGCGACGCTGGTGGCTGCCATCGTCCACGACTTCGAGCACACCGGCACCACAAACAACTTCCACGTGATGTCTGGTTCGGAAACGGCACTCCTATACAACGACCGTGCCGTTCTGGAGAATCACCACATCAGCGCCGCTTTTAGGTGAGTAAGAGAATAACGAAACTTGAATAAAACACAATTTAAGAAAATCGTTAATTCTATCCAAAAGGTTTTGTTTTATAACAGTAATTAATGGTTGAGAATGTTAAGATACAAGTATTTTATGTTCTAGAAATATCTTTTCTAAGGCGCACATAAAAAAATTACTTTAATTATATTTATAAAGATTGCTTTGCAATTGCTTAATATTATAAAATATAGAAAAATATGATCACAGTATGTATGTAATCATTTTTGTAGCATTTTCTACAAACTACATTATTGATTTTTTGTTTCGTCAGATGATTGATATACACATTTTTCAGTTGTAGAGTAAAACAGAAAGACTATTATCGAAGTGTTCGCTTAATTAGATCTAAAATAAATTTATCTGATGAAAGCGACTTCTAGAACTGCGATAGTACTTTTACAATCGAATCTTATCTTTTATTTACATTTTCGATATTTTGCGTACAAGGACAAAGCCTTTCACTTCGTCCTTCATATTGCGAATAACTAAAGATTAGAATGACCTGCCGACATTTGTGATTCCGTCCAATTACGGAGAGGGAATCTGTAAGAGAATAGTGATCAGATTTCTTTTAGACTAGTGCTCTTTACCATCAAAGACAACACATCGCTTACAATCAACTGGAATCATAGTCTATCGCCAGGATTATAAATAATATTGATAAAGAAAGCGAAAGTGACTGTTGCTAACATCTCGTAACTGAACAACACCGCGGGATGCGATCCCAATGATAAACAGTAAATAACGAAAGTGTGAAAATCTGAATAAAATTTATAAATTTCCCCGAACAAAGAAATGCGATACGAGGACTGAGAACTCGTTATAATTCTATATAATTTCCCCCGGGAGCGAACTTTCCATATTTTTCACACGTTCCTTACATCCAATACGAATGTCAACTCGAACGATATTTGCGTATTTGATGTAAAAAGTTTCCCACTATAAAAGGTAAACGATCGTTTACTTTTATTTATCACTCTCCAGTAATCCAAACTAACATAGTTAAGTAATCCAAACTAACATAGTTTATATCAATTCTTATTTCCACGTGCTCTAGCATACATGTTAATATAACCTCACGTTAATCTAAGACGTACTTACAGTTTTACTAATATTACTATGTTACTGCTAAAAATAGTTAATTAATGAAAATACTGGATTAACGAGAACCAACATTTTAGGAAAACTGTCAGAATTATTTCACTGATTGACTGTATGTATGAAAACAAACGCAAGATTGAGATTAAAACGATTTAATAAGGTCACAGGTTTAAATACTAGATTAGGAAATATCTTAAAATGGTAAACGATAAAATTATTAAATTGCTAAACTTAAAAAATATTGTTCAGCTTTGACATCAAACCTGGATCATTAATGAGAAATAGGAATCTGTATTTATATAAATACAGCCTGCACTCAATGTGTGTATTAATTTTCACTTACACCATTTCAAGGTGCGTTATTTAATACACCAAGTAAATTTTCTTAAAGACCTCCAATATTTCTACTGATCCACTGATACACTCGCAGAGGTTTATTCCAATTTCCACTGAAGAGTCTATCATGATTTGCTCATCCCATCCATCAATCGGTGAAACCTCGGTAAATTATTACGGTATTCTACATTATAATATAAATTGCGGTACCCGAGTTCGCGCCGGGTCGGCCATGGAATAATTTACTTGCCGTACATCGTGTACTTTGTAATACAAACAAGTAATCAAATACTTCTAACATATATTCTTATATGCTTATTTACAAACGATTTTTATATTTTATCTCACTATCAGACCATCCCTTATTTTACAAATTATTTAACTTATCATTGTTCAAATTGTATAATTGTTCATGTATTCTATAATTGAGAATATACACTACACTAAAGTTAGTAAAAAAATATTTAAAGTAATTTTCCAACATTTTAATTTGTTGCTTCTTTAAATACAATATCCAAAAAAATATTTCACTAGTCTGAACGTTTGTTTCATTAGGGTCATTTAGTTGGTCTACTTGTGTTCGGTCTTACTGTTTGCAATTTAAATACCACCGTTGTTGTATGTGGTTTAGATAGTTCCGGTCATTCTTAATTTATCACTAACGAATGATAAATATTGGAAATTCTGAATCTATGTTTTTGTATGATTACTCAAATATTAAACGAAATATTTATTGATACTAACAATGGAAATTAGAAACTTTCTTTACAATAGCATTAAAGTGAACTTCCAACAATTGGAAGATGATGAAGTATAAAATTTTAATAATACAATTATGACGAAATTGCTTTTTAACTAGTTGGATCTACATAAATCTAAATTAAAGAGTTTTGATTGGTGGATGACATTTTCGGAAGTTAGTTTGATGTCGAGAAATAACACTTTAATAGTATTTAGATTTTACTAAGTTGCACCATTGTATCTTTAATATTTATGGAGACTTCATTCAGGAGATATTCATGTACTTAATTTCGCTGAACAGATTAACTTGCTCTTATTTCACTACATCACTTATTAGACTTCATGATATTAATAAGTCTTCTTGCTAAGGCTCCTATCCTTTGTTAACCATTTCAAACGAGATGAGAGTGAATTTCATCAGGTTTACGTTTGTAATTTGAATTTTAAAATGTATATAGATTACACCATTTTTTATGATAACTTCACATTTTATTATATGCTCTATTTTATTAATGTACCGGGAATGTTTATGAAAGTTTTTAAGTATAAATAAACTTAAAATTCTCCTTCTAAACCTAGTCTAAAATGTAACTTATATTTAATATTGATTGTAGAGTGATGCGCGATGAGGAGTGCAACATCCTGCAGAACCTCTCCCGCGACGAGTTCCGCGAGTTCCGCACCCTCGTCATCGACATGGTGCTGGCCACCGACATGTCGTTCCACTTTCAACAATTGAAGAACATGCGCTCCCTGCTGTCACTCGCTGAACCGGCCGTCGACAAGTCCAAGGCTGTCTCCCTTGTGCTTCACTGCTGCGATATATCTCACCCCGCCAAGGTAAAAAAAAAAGTAACAAAATTTCTTTTACTATACAACTTGGACAGAGCCGTGATAGCCTAATGGTTTGAACGCCGGCCTGCTAATTCGAAGGTACGGGGTTCGAATCCGGCCTGCACCAATGAATTTTTCAATTTATGTGCAGTTAGTGTAACTCCAACTAATATCACGTGCTTTGACGGTGAAGGAATACATCGTGAGGAAACCTACATATCTATGTCATGACCATGTGCTCGGACTAGTATGTGAAATGGAGAAGGCAATGGCAATACCGCTCCATTATAACTGCCAAGTAAGTCGTCATGTGTTTCATTAAACATGATGACCACGGGCCTCAGTCATGAGGAAATACGACTTAGAAGATGCAACTTGAAGAAGACTTGTAACTTAAACGTAAATTAGATCACAGTTCTTTTATATTTTATAATTAATTCAATAGATTTTCATAAAAAGGTAATCTCATTAAAATTTTTGCTCACCACTTTCATACCACTTACATTACCGGCACTTACGAAACGGGTAACATCTCCATCCTATATACCACAAAGAAAGGTGGCTATAGTTTCCTACTTTAGGATATTGGAGTAAGTAAAAAATGTAGCTAGTTTCAATATCTTTTTCGAAATACTTGCTAGTAATCAGTGTACCTAGTACATATTTCTTTAATGCTATTCTTGCTGACCATTGGTATTATTTTATTCAAATTATTTTTTATTTACATTGTTTATATTGTTACAAAATAAGTATATAATTGTTTCGCCATGTTTCCTTATAATAATATGATTTATTCAGATATAACCTAGTATATCAGAGTAGCATTAAAACTAGGTGATAGATATTTTTACCGGTATGATAGTTTAATTTTTTCTAATGCAAATTCGTTATTAAAAAAATTCAATGGTAATTCGTTGCAGAGATGGGATCTCCATCATCGGTGGACCATGAGTTTGCTGGACGAGTTCTTTCTTCAGGGTGACAAGGAACGCGAGTTGGGACTTCCTTTCAGTCCCCTCTGCGATAGAAATAATACTCTTGTAGCAGAATCTCAGATCGGCTTTATTGAGTTCATCGTTGAACCGAGCATGGGAGTCTGTGCTGACACGTTAGAGTGCATATTGGGACCAATGCATTCCAACACGAAGAATACTTCGAGCACAGGCGGACAGGAGCCTATTACTGAAGAGAGCTCAGGTAGTACTTACAATGGATCCATTCAAAATTATACTTTTTCTGAAAATTAGTAACATACAAAGAGAAGGTTCTTCTGATAATTAGCGATACGGCTCACAAATTAAATCTGGTGCTAACATTTCACTACATTCATCATAATTACTTGATTTAAATGCCGTTGTGGCAGTAAATTTGCAATATGAGTAACCAGTCAAACTAATTTGAAAAAACACTCCTAAACTCTACATGTCGCCATGGAATCGAGCTGGGGCACTTCGTGTCGTCCAATTTGACTAAGCGAATAGGTCCATTAGGTACCGCGACTTGAAAACTGTACTGGTGGACCTTTGGCAAAGTGAACCGAAAATCTTTGCCTAAAAAGTCGCTGGATACGGGTAACGCAAAACCGTTTGGTATGGAAATCCTTGGAAGAGATTTGTCGCAAAGAATATATATGTAGACTAAAGCGGACGATGTGATAATGATACTTATTAAAAAATTTCTTCCAACAGGCGCTGAGGGAAGTAACAAGTTTAAGATTAGAAAGCCGTGGGTAGCTTGCCTCAGCGATAACAAGAAAATATGGAAAGAGCAAGCCGCCAAAGGTAGGTTAATATACACTTTGTACAAATATATTCTGTTTCCAAAGTTTCATTAATAATAACCGAAGTAACTAATATGTAAACCATTTCACAAAAACATCAGATAAAATTTTTAAAACGACCAAGCATTTCAAAATTAGCTGATACTAGAAAAGAGGCCAGATAATATTCATAGGGAAAATAAATTTCCTTTTTATATTTTAATTCAATATCTGAGAATATATGGGATCGAGAAATTGACAAAAAATATTTCAGCCAGTTTGAGAGCTACGATTATGTTTGATATATATATACGCAAGCGCAGGTGCTTTACATAACGTCAGTTAAATGGAAAAATTACATATTCCAAAAATATTTTGAAATTAAGCCTAATATCTAAAATGATAAATTCTTAAAATTGCAATTTTTAGAAGAGAGACTGAAAATTTTTATTTTTTTTTAGTTATGTCACTGATATTTACCAAAGAGATGAACAAAGTAATCAGCCTATATACAATGCGGTACTAAATTATATACACTATATTATTCCTATCGCTTCGAGACACAGGATGTTAAGTCTCGTTACCCCAGTAATTTGACTAGTTTGATAAAATTTTGACTTGGATTTGTTTTTCAGACGCCGAAGCCCGCGCGAAACAGGAGGAGGAGAGCAGCGGCGTACAGCCAGTTGCAACAGAGGAATAATATTTGGCCACTTTTGTAAATAGTGTTAAAACATCTTGTTGCAACATGTTCCACTCACTGTTGAACAAGAACTGAACAACTGCGGAGTTATCGTGCATAATAGTCATAGTTACGCTTTTTGCATTTACGCTGTTAAGTGATCGGCTGCATATAACTAGTGCGGGTAAAAAGAAGATCTAACGATTTCGTGTTTAGATAATTCGATTTACATCTAAAATATAGATTACTAAACTATTAATAGTTATAATTATATATTCTCATATATAAGTTGACGTACATTACAGTTTTCTTATATAATTTACTAAATTAAACATCTTTTAGTTTCCGATTGTATCTATTACCAGTTAATGAATTTAATATATATTTATGCACAAATTTTTAGAAAACGCATCATAACTTTATTGTATAAAACATTTATGAGGAAGACATCGTAGTGAGCAATTAGTGCGGTACAAAGGCCGGTAGTGTTAATCGTTTTATTATTAGATAAGATAAGCTTAAGCAAGCTCCGAAAGTTTGGCTACGTGCGCCTCAATTCGCTGCTTAGAGAAAAACGATGAAGCAATTTATTTTTAATAGCTAAAACTTTCGTTGTTAGTTCCTAAACTGCGTATATTTAATGTACTATATTAATTATCGATTTTTAAATGTAATCATATAAAGAAAAGTGGGCAGACGACTTGGTGTAAACAAACATAAGAATGCATGTTTTTTTAATATTACGGTTGGAATGGACTTTGCTATCCTGGATCGCTCTGCTTAAAAACCCTAAGTACGATAACAAAAATATTTTTTTTAATGCTCAAAAGCGTAAATATGTTGTCTCGTCACTTTAGCTTCACCTCACCATCACTAGTTACAATTCCTTACAAACCGGCAAAAACAGCAATGTTGCACCTATTGCATGTTATAATCGACGCCTCATACATTATCCAAAAAAATACTCAAGCATATCGAAAGTATTGTTTTTTTTATTTTACTGCTGTAGTAAACCAAAATGTTTCTATTAATTTTTAATTTTTTATTTCTTGACTATCTACCTACATCTCGGGTTAAAGTTTTTACCTCAAATATTTAAAACAAAATTTAAGAAAACGAATCATTACGAAAAATTATTCTTATATATAATATTCATGTGTAAATATCCATCTCCATGCACTAGTTTTACATTTGTAATTAAATAAAATATTTTTCAAGATATTATCAAAATAAAGAGAAAATCGTGCAGTAGCAAATTAAGCGCAAAATAATTTTCGCTGATTTTAATTATTTATTATAACTTTTTTCCTGTATATAAAAACATATGTTTTTGAGTTAAATATATACAAAATATTTGTTTGTATATATTTAACTCAAAAATTTTCATGCAAAAACTTTCCTGATACGTTTCAAATTATAAATTAGTATCTTAGGTATTTATTTAATAGCCAAACATTTACATAATTTAAGTATCTAGTATTATTAATTACACCTCGTGATGATGATGATTTATTACATCACTTTGTAAATATATATCACCTAAAAGTAGTTATTTCTGCTATAAATTAATTGATTGTAAAATATAATGTGTCTGTAGAAATTATGATACACATAATCTACTCATATTGATACCAAATTCATGTTAGACTTTAAGAATCAAAATGTATCTAAATTTATAACTGCTGGTGTTGGAGCAATCAAATGTAACTATATCTACACTATAAACTTGATTTTATTTTCAATTAACGAAACATTATCGTATATTTCATAAATATTATAACTTTTATGATAATTTTTTATTATAGTTAGATTTAACAACTAACCCATATGAAGAATACGCTTATTAATTTTAATGTTTCCGATTAAATTGGAGAGCTCTGATATTCCCCGACCAAGTGTTGTCTATGTATGTAAAATTATTTAAATCATCTCAAATATTAATCATGGATAACCATCTATGATACCTATTTTTAATAAAATAAGCTACAAAGCTAAAATCTCTTTCGATAATTTACCATATAGCTAAGAAATTAAAATAGATTAATTATTTGTACATTATGTATACATTTTTCACTTTAATTCACGCTCAAAGCACCTAAAACAATATAATTTGTACATCTATTGAAACAGACTGACGGTCAAAGGAATTTAAGTGAAGCAGGATGTGGGTCTGTGTGAAAGATCAAACATTAAAGGAACCTGTAAGAATATACCGTCCTTCGCGTAGACTACCTATTGGCATGGAAAATAATGAAAATGATTATATTCTTGTGACAAAACATTATAGGCCAAGTGTTTACTCACAGATGCCAAAATATTTCGCCTGTAACTGGAAGTTTACACTGAAATAGTCATTATGTATACTCTATAATCAGAGGCCTAGTTGTGCAGGTTGGTATGTGGGACCATTCTCTATGAATATCAAAATCAAAACAATCCATATATCATGCTAAATTTAGGTCCCTATCTTGTGGTTGCAGGGATGGTAAGGGTAGATATAATCCAACTGGTGACGCTTATTGTAGTGAACTTTACAATAGACCTTTTTTATATATATCATCAATGTATGTAAGCAATAGAAATATCGATATCTGTATATTGTGCATTTTAAATATGTAGTTATTATAAAGGCGTGTATTTATAAAATAAGGATAGTCATCATAGATACGTAGTTTATTGACGCCGATATTGTTTGGGATAGAGCTTTATAAATATGTAGACTAGCTTTATTCATCGTATCGCGTATCAAAAGGGGTTGCACCTTCGGATGTTACGAATAAACATTATTATATTATCCGGCTTAATAAGGAGACAACACCTTCGAAGAAGTATAAGTAACAAGAAGATATTAAACCATAGCTAAATTCCCTTCTAAGCTACATATATGTATAATTAGAGAAAAGTGTCAAACCTATCCTCAATTAGTATACAGGCAATATATTATTAAGCAAACAATGTTTAATAACATAGACTAATAGTAAAAACTGTATATGTATATCTTAAAGTATTTGCTTTGTAAGGCAAGGAATTAATCATAAAGTGCGTGTGATCCTTCATATAGGTGTACCTAGAATAAAATTAATCAATTTGTGTAAAATAAGCAAGTATGTCTACAATTTGCATGCCAAAAATAATCTGTTATAATTCCATTGTGCTAAGCTTTAGGAAGGAAAGATTTGTTTCGATAATTTTCTGTACATTCAAATTTCATGAAAGTTTTTTGAGACTATTGTGAAAATTAAAAATACTACCCGTGACACTATTTACTGTCTGGTCTTTTTGAAATGAAGTATATATCCAATTGTAATTTCAAGTTCTAACATTCCAATTACAGTAGCATACATAGATTTTGAATTATTCAATTATGTGTTATTCATTTGTAAAGTGTTAAACAAAATTCATTAGTCGGAAAAATTTGACAAGTCATTTTCTTAGGAAAACTTTGTATTTTAATACGTTGATTTTAACATTACTTTTTCAAAGCTATAGTAAAATTTAAAAATTGTACTACATTTCACAAAACAAATTAGTATATTATCTAAGAAAATAGTTTTGTTCCAATTTATAATTCTTCACATATCTATTTAGTAATTAGTAAGCTTCGACATGAATTGTTATAGAATATTATCTTATTTTTGGTCAATTTGCCTAAAATTTATTTTGGTGTATACCGATTATTAGTTTTGTATGTAATCTCATAATTTTAAATAATTTAATCTTTAAATGATTTTTGTTATCTGTATATAAATAGAAAATAAATACTTGAAATTAATATTTATCTTATGTGTAAAATTAAATAAAACTTTTGGTAGAAATCTATTTTATTTTATTATAATACGTATGATTACAGCTTTATTTTAAATACAAAAACTCACAAACACCTAATAGCTAAAGAAAAAAAAACATAACCTAAAAATTAGCTAAAAATAAACGGATTGCCATTTTTGTTCTTATTTCTGCATCACTACTTTTTTTATACCAAAATTTACTTTGTTTAATTCATTGCAGAAAAGATTAATTACTTTACAGCTGCTGTGAACTGTGGTGTGTAAAATTATCAGCAGTAACATAAATAAAAAAAAAATTTTGTTTTTATTCATATTTATTAATAATCCTATATATATACATGAGTTTTATATCAAGTGAATTATACATATACTTTTTACATATCTGGTTTATATGAAAAAATATTTAATAATAAGGAACATTTAAAAAAAGTACAAAAATGGCATTTAGGCTTCCTCATAGAATAAGGTAATAAGCACAAAGGTCATTGAAAATATTTTAACTAAGAATATACTTATGAATTTTACCAAACAGTTCAATTTGCACAGAAAGTCCTCTCACATCAGTTTTTAGACGATTACATGTAATTGTACCGGAAATAATATCACCTTTCTTGACTTCTTTACACTCCTTAAAGTAAAATAATGTTTGCTTCCAATGTGTTGGTGTAGTGTGGGGGCCCGTAGAAAAACTAATTGGTTTTGGTAACTCGAAAAATGTATCAAAGTAACCAACAAGGGATGTAAGGTAACCATCCTGAGTAATGAGGAGTTCAAAAGGTGATGTGAAGTCCACAACATTAATGTTGCATGTATTTAAATCAATGTCCTCTACAATACAAGGCTCAGAAATAATATGTTTTGATGCGACCACTTCAACACTTGCTTCTCTCACTACTTCTGACTTCATACAGTTCATCTTGTACCCATATACATCTGACCAAAAGTTGATTAGTTTTTTATGCATCTCAATATCTCCATTAGCAACCAAACTTATGTTGCACTTATTTGGTAATAAAATACCACCAGGATTAAGATAATTATCTCTAGCATATATAACACTGTCTAACATCCCTTCAAATAATAGAAAATACCCCATCCATTCAGAGACAATAATGTCAACCTTCTCTTCTAATTTGGTATCTTCAAGCCGGCCTTTGATAGTTTTTATTTCATCTGCCAAGTTATTTTCTCTTATTATATCCATTGCATGGTAAATTACTTCTGATTGATCTAAAGCATACACTTTTTTAGAACCAGCTGAGGCACAAAACATGGATAAAATTCCAGTTCCACATCCTAAGTCAAGAACCGTCTTATCTTTAAAAATATCCTTATTTTGTAAAATTGCATTTTGGTAGCTTTCAGTTCTAACTTTATCCGAGAGCATATCATAGTGAATACCAAAGTGAGCATAGCTGCTAAAATACCCTTCATCACATTCTAATGGAACTTTGGAGACACAATTAACAATTACTGATGTTTCATTACTGACATTATTTGTATCACCTTCCACAATGGTTTTCATAGAACTTTGCATCTTACACATATCTTCTTTTGCCATCTGTAAATGAATCTGTGATTCTTTGAGTTGTTCCGTGAGATTTTGTATTGTTCTTTGAAGTTCGAGGAAGTGGGCCTGTGACAGTGTTACTAGCCCATTCTCCACATTAGCATGATAAGATTTCGGCGAGTTCACATTTTCAGTTAAAGAGTCGAAGTCAAACGTCAACCATTCGTCATTATCAACCGGCTTCAAATATTTATCGTCATCCCATGGAGGAGTACTAGAGCACAGTATTTCTTCTGATTTCGGTTTATTGGTCTTAATGTAGTTTATTAGCTTTATGTAAGAATAACAATCCATGTTAAATTTAGACTTTAGAACACTTAAGTTAAAATTGTGATCTTTCTCACAATGCATTATAGCTTCATCTATCGCAGGCAAAATAGTTGTGCAAAACAAACATGTAACTGATGTGTTACTGACATCCATTTCTTGCCATTCCTCCTCATCATAATTGTCTTCATCACTGCTTAGGTCTGGAACGTCAGACATGGTGATTTTTAAAAATATAAATGAATATTGCGAGTTTAGTTTAAGTATTTTGCTACTTTGCACAGTTATACGATGCCATGCGGTAAACACATATGACAATGACAGTGACATTGATATTTAATACCATTACCCGCACAAAAATTGTTAATAAAATTAATATTGTTAGATTACAATAGAAAATATATTTTATCATTAAACAAACTGTAATTTAAAACTTTCTAAATGTTAGCGGTTTAATAAATTACGATATATTCACAAAAAAAATTAAAAGGCAATCATTAATTTTTTAATACATGTGATAATTTAGCTTGTTTCTATAGTTACGGAGAAGAATAACAAGAAATGATTATCATGAGTTTAAGTTAAATAAGTCATGAATTTTGTTTCCGGCAATTAATTTACATTCATTACAAATAAAATGCGGTTAAAGGTATCTTCTCTTAAAAATCCAAAACATGTTGGTGCTGTAATTTGTGTTAGTTGGAATAATACAGAAGACGTTTTCTCATGCGGGTAAATAAAAAACATTGTCGTCATAAAGATGTGTATTTACTAGAACTTTTGCATTATATTTGTCGTTTCCAGGGATGACCATAAGCTGTTAAAATGGAATTTAGCTACAAACGAATGTATGACTGTTGCAACTTTTCCTGATGATTTATTTCCAACCAGTTTACATTTATTTCCCAAAATAAACAATACTGGAAAAAAACCTCAAAGTGAGATAATTCTAGTTTCATCTACCGATGGCAAGTAAGTAATATTTTCTGGAACGTGGTGGAGTACTACTATGTTAAAGTTTATAAAGTAAGACTAATTTAAAAAAACTTTCAAATACATAGTGACAACTATAAAAGAATTTTATAAAAGTTTTCTTGATTTTTTTTAGTGATATTTATTTTATTAACAGGTTTCATATCATTAACTATAACGGACGTATTGAAAAAAGTATAAATGCACACCAAGGTGCATGTCTAGTTGCACTTTGGAGCCCTAATGCTGACGGTATTTTAACAGGTAAATTATTCTGTTAATGTTACGTATTTATTTTTGAGATATCTTTTACTAGAATGTTCATATGTAAGGCTGATTACTTATCATTAAATAAATTACATAGCAATTATGATTGGTATGACTTGTTTTTTAATGAACAAGCTAAATTTCAGCCGGAGAAGATGGGTGCGTCAAGGTTTGGTCCTGTAATGGTCTACTTAGATCGACTGTGGTCGAGTCCGATGTTCCATGTTACGTCACTACTTGGAGTCCAGACAGTAACTCCATCTTGTACACAAAAAGGCATCAATTTATTATAAACCCCTTACAGGCAAAATCAAAAATTATTAAGGTAGGTAACATAATCATAACCATAGCACCCATTTCATAATAGCATGTAAAGCAATCGTAAAAAAATTACATGTTTAAACCTTCACCACTTACTATCATATTAGTTCTGTAATATAATGAAACTGAATTTGTTTTCAGTGGTGGGCACACGACGCAGTCATTCTGTCGGCAGATTGGAATGCCAGTAATAATTTCATAGTTTCTGGTGACGAAGATGGATATGTAAAGGTTTGTCAATTTTAAATTTCTCTTTATGAAGAATTAATTAATAATTTAATGAAATGATAATGATTGAATTATAGGTTTGGGACACCTTTCAGCAGTTAATATTTTCGATAAAGGAATTTGCTCAACCTTGTACTTCAATCAGTTGGTCACCTCATGGAGATTTGTTCATCGCGGGAAGTTTTAATAAAATTTCGCTACACAGTGACGACGGTGTACGTATGCAAGTTTTATTTCATAGATTTGTATATAAAGTGTAGTGTATGTACATTAGCTCGAGGACCTGGAATCTGATGAAGCTGTAACAGTTGTCAATAGGACTAACAGTATAAATATAATTTGAAAAAAAAAGACGGTACGAGAAATCACGGTTTTCATTAAACGAATTTAGCATAGATCGCTTGTTATATGTTTTATCTACAGTTGACTTCAATTCCGCATGGTGTTTATTGACCATAAGACCGTGGATAGGAAAGCGTTCTCGCCCGAAATAATCTGGCTATCATATGTTTCTTTACTTCATTTAATTATTACTGTGCATTAAAATTTTAAAAAAGTGGAAAATTGAAATACTTATTTTCACAGTGGCCGAACTCCTTAGTAGATTTGTCGGTAGGCAGCATATACAATATTGCGTGGTCGCCCGACGGCACACAATTAGCGGCAGCTTGTGCTGATGGTCATGTGATTTTCGCACACATCATTGACAGGTAAATATAAATCGTTAGCTTTGTTGACTTTTTTGAATACTTGAATTAATTCGTTAAGAAAAAAAAAAAAAAAAAAAAAACCATTGACCTTATGGTTAAAAGGCAGGCAGTAAGCCGCTGCGCTTCGGAGACAGTTGATACCAAATTTGGTTCATTGTACATATTATTTATGATAGTTTTCGTATTTTTTTAATGTTCACTTTGGAATTATCTTTTAGTGGTGCACATATACGATTTGCCAACCGCAACGTATTCAATTAGCCGTGGAAGTACAGATAGCAATGCCGCTAAAATAAAACACCATACGGTGGTTTGCAACGTAGCACTAAGCCAAACGGGACCGATTAACGAAAGACAAATCGCAATTACTGATCGCAGACGAGATCTCCTTGTCGCCACCGTAAAGGATCCGAAGCAAAAGCTTTTAGTACTTTGTAAGTGTTTCTTCAAACGGTAATGATGGTTTTGTTAATACTTTTATATCAATTATCCTTGTTTGATTATTTATTTTTATCTATGTATACAATGCAAAAGCATCGCTCCTATCAGTCGAACACTCCATCTACTGGAAATAGCTTATCTTTACTTTAGTCTCTCCTCCCACTAATTACTTTTTTAAGTTTTCTGGTTCTTTAAGTGGTATCATGTACAATGTCTATTTAAATAGTAAATATTTTCGTTTTTAAAATTAACTTAAACTGAGTAATGTTCACTTAATTTGTAACCTGATAGTTTTATAATAAGCATTGTGCACAAAGTTTGCTTCTGCTATTCAGAGATCGGCGTACTTTGTGTGGCTAGTGATCAGAGTATGATTAAAATATGATATCGCTGCTTCTCAATATGTTTATCGTACTAATAAGTTAAAATTTCCGACAGCTCGAGCCGTTCTTAGTATAATGTGGAGTACGGAATCTGAACTGTTAGTTGGTTTGAAAAAGGAGAACGTCGTATGCTGGGCCTACCAAAAAAGTAACGCCCGACCTGAGCTAACTACAATTGTTACTTCGATACCCTCAAGGTAAAAATATTTGTTATTTATTAATTATACTGCAGACATCGGTTCTCAATAATATTTATTACCGTAAAAAAACACAAATTTCGTATAGCTTCGTTTATCATCCTCTTTCCAGATATAAAGGCAAAAGAAAACGCTTGTCAATTGTTGTCGACACTATTATGCAGTTTATTAGGCAACTTAAAAAAAATTAGCTTCATGTCAATTTTATCTATGTTGTGTTAAAACAGTACAGCAAAAAGATAGAGATAATATTAATGATCTTTGTCTACATCTATGTGTTTGTGTATTTGAGTTAGGTCTGCTACCTTTTATACGTCTGTGAACTAAAATTACTATTTCTCTACGCAGCAATATTGGCTACAACCCAAGTATACAAAGTATTGAAAATGGAGTGGCTACTATATTCCGCGGCAAAGGATCCACCGTTATGCATATATCACTAGGGGTCGTCCATGTCGAAATGATTTTGAAGTATGTTGCTTCTAACATGTGGAACGAAGCTTTACATGTATGTATATGTTCCCAAACAAAAAAAATCATTACTATATATATTCCTTAACCCAATTATCCTATCGTAATATCCGATATTGTTTATAATTTAAACTTACTTCTTAATACTTTACATAAAAAAGTTTTGAACATTAAATAGTCTAAAATTTTCAGCTATGTCGAACATTAAAAGATATAAAATTGTGGGGATGTTTAGCAGAGCTGTCGCTAGAAAAGAATCAGTTGGACATAGCTGAGGAAGCTTTCAAGGAGGTACATCAATATGCAGAGGTGTTTCGGATACAACACATAAGTAATATTTTTCATTAAGTAAAGTAACTTTTACTATGATAGTATAATTACTAATACCGTATTTTCGTTTTTTTTTAGAAAACATAAGAAATAATGGTGGAATTACATCGATTGGACAAAATGATCAGATTTGAATGTGTTACCATAATTGTCAAAAAAAATTAAATGAAAAATATGAGTACTTATGTGTTTTATTACCATCAGAATTTTTTTATTATTTTCTGAACAGATATGTTTAAAGAGTGTTTATTGATTTAGTGACAACATTTTTTGTCTATTGGATAAGTCTTTATATAAATTATTAATCAATTTCAAGATTTAATTCGTTTAGAGATAAACAATTGTAAGATGTACGAGACTATGAGTTTGAAAATTAACTTTAAATTCGTTTAAATTTTGCTTTGGCAAAAAGTTTGTATCTATGACCATCACTAAACAAAAACTAAACAGAAGTATTTCATTCATTTTGCGTTTGGAAACATACTCTTCTCTCATTCGCTGATTGCTCATTCAATTTAGTTGGGTTCTCGATATCGGGGTTGATGGATGTGTGACATCATTCGAAAATAATGTTTTTTACGTTGTCTATATAAGTATGAAACTAGTGTAAAATAAATCTTATGTTTTGACATAAACTATTAGTAATTTTTTAAACAATTGAAACTAAAAGTGTTTTTATAAAGCCCAATGTGAACATGTCCCACATTTTAATGTTATTACATTCGGTATTCCGGAAATATTAACTTTATGTGTGTTACTAATGGCGAAAGATGCTTGCTTGGAACGGGAATATATTACTGTTCCTGAGTGTGTTTTTTTTAGTAAGTGGAAATGACGATGAATCTACAAATGAACATTCTTTGGAGCTGACCCAGTCTTTGAATTTAGCCCGACAGGAGCTTATTCAAGACGCATGCCGGCGGTTTCCTTTAAAATGGACTCTCGACGATCTACCACCAAATCAACTAGAACATATTCTAGTTGACGATGATCACAAACTTCTTTACTGTTATGTGCCAAAGGTGAGTTAGTGAAGGCGAAATCGTGTCATTATTTCCTGTGTACACACTGAACTTTGCGACGAAACATTTCATAATATTTTTTAATTATTTTTGTTAGAAGAACTACTATAGCATATTTTATGATATACATGTTTTCATTAATATCTTGCAGAAATTATTAATTTCATATCTTAATCAGATCTAGAACACTGTCAAATTACACAAATTGTATGACAATCAATATTATTTTAAGTAACACAAAATAAAAGCTATCGAAAATTACTCACAACACAACTAAAATTCAAGACAAACTTGTTCTGAATTTTTCTTTATTTGAGAAAAACGACCCATCGACGTTCGTCTCGACGCTTTGTCGAATAAATAAAATAAAAACATTTCCTTTTATCAAACCCACAAAGTAGAACAGGTAAAACTAAAATCTGAAATACACCAAAATCAGACAAAATCATTGAATTATCTATACTTTATAAAATGATTAAAAAAAAGGCTTAAACCTTAAAATTCTTTATGATAATATTCCCTGTTTTTGTTTATTTTAAAAAAGTTCTTAGGCTAAATATTTTTTTTTACCTGTTTAGATTTTTTCTCAACAAATTAAATTCTTTCCTCAATAAAAATGTTTGAGAAATTTAGAATTAAAATCTTATCACTGTGTTTATATTTACTGGGTTTAAAAAGTTCTATCATCTTGTAAACCACGAGGGCTGTTTTAAACAATACATTATAATCTAAATTACTATCAGTTTATTAAAAATTTCAATAAAAAGTTATAATCCTTATATGTTACAAATTAAAATGTCACAACATATGTGACATATTACACACAGTGTGTGTAATATATGTACAATAGCTTAAGACCCCGTTAGTGTTCTCAATGTGGCCCGCAAAACTTTAGTTTGAAGAAGGCCCTCATAATAACTATGTGTAATATAGCAAATTTTTATTTATTTGAAGAGTATAAATGGACAATACAGATATATAGCAAGAAAGGGAAATCAATAAAACTACACATTTATTGATTTACCTATGTAGTATACTTTCACCGTTATTATGGAGATATTCTATTAAAAAAATCTAAACAATGCATAAGATTATCGAGTAATTATTTTTTTTTTTTTTTTGTTCCTAAATGAAAAATCTGACAATGAAAACTGTACAATGAAAAATCATTTCTCTTTCTTCCTTTTTTATATAACACCTAAACCAGTCTTCAGTAAGACTTCTAAAAGGCAATAAACCAAATCTTTCCTGAATAAGTGCTTTAACAGACAGTAATTTATAAATATTCTCTATGTTAATCTCATAAATATTTTTTGCATTAATCAATATTTTATTAGTTTAAATCCTTATCTGTTTTATAATTATTTATGATAATTATATATTTTATTACTTTAGATGCATGGCAAATATCAGATATAAATGTTGAAATGAAAAATAATACATTTTATTTATTTCATATTAGGTAGCATGCACAAATTGGAAAAGGATACTAATGATCCTGGCGGGCAAATGGAACGACACAGACGTCCTCTCCATACCCGCCAGCCTTGCTCACACGCCGGGTATGTTCCGAAATTTGAGCACAGTCTCCAAGGAAGATAGGGACGCTATGCTCGAGAATTACCACAAAATGATCATAGTGAGAAATCCATTCGAGAGATTACTTTCAGCCTACCGGAATAAATTGGAAGGGGATACACAGAGCGCAAAATATTTTCAGGTAATTTTTTTTTTAAGTTTTCTGTTTTTATTATGAAAATCATTGGCCCATCTGGTGCTATTATTTTAAACCATTTTGACTTTCGCAACTATTAGAAATGTTAAAATATTATATACACGATGATACCATCAAAGTTAAAAAAATCCCATAAAATTTTTTAACAATTCCGAGAAAACTAAGAAATCATTACTTAATTTTTCTACTGGTATAGAGCTATATAAAACCTGAAATCAAACACGTAACAAAAATATGTATGTTTATATGTTTGAAATAGTTTTTAATACTAGGAGAATGTATTATTCTAGGTCACTCTCACACCGTCCACCGAGCTTTGACCAATTGTTGCAAAAAAAAAATGGGGACAAACCGAGACCTCTTATACTGATAAACCGAGATGATAGTGTTTGTTTTGTATTATTTTTTATTAAATGATATATTCAATGTCACATCCAAAAACTTATCAGATAAACGTCCAACTCGCATTGTTGCTGCACAAGGAAATTAATCTGGATTATTATGATATCGCTAATTAAAGCTATGCTTTTAACTTTTTAAATCTTTAACGTATTTCTTAATTTTTTTTGAGCCTAAGTACCGTTTTGAAATGTAACCTACGTTAAAATAAAATTATTTGTTAGTGATATGTTTTTTTATATCTTTCTTTGATCGGTTTTATCGGAACGTCTTTGAGATTTCTTTCCGGTGAAAACGAAATTAAAATTCTAACGCTGTATTGAAATTTTTTGTCGTTAGATATTATTTTATTGTTTAGTACAATTATTTCTGATGCTCTAAAGCCGGCACAACATTTTTCTCACAGTCCAAAATCAAACAAAATGCGAGTGTTAGATTCGTTTGGGTGAGAGATATTATCTTAGATAGGTTTCTGGTCTTCAGGTTAAAGACTATCTCGTAAAAGTTTGAATGGTTAAGCTATTTATTATTAAAACATGTATAATAATTGACAACTTTTTCAGGATCGCGTTGGTAAGAGGATAATACGCGCGTACAGGGAGAATCCGTCGAACGAGTCGCTGGAGCACGGACATGACGTCACCTTCAAGGAGTTCGCGCTGTTCCTCACCAACCAGTCGGAGGAGATGGCAGACGTTGTGAACAACGAGCACTGGCAGCCGATCACCAATCTATGTCACCCGTGCCTGTTAAAGTATACATTAGTTGGTAAGTTACTTATACTAATAATTTACAAGCTGCTTTATAGTTAGTGCTGGTCGTGCTATTTCTTAATTTCTATATTATATTTAGAAACTTTATGGAAACGTCCAATAAATATGGTTAGAAAGCAATGCTTATACCAGTCAAGAAGAAGATAAGCACGAAGTCGTAGGTAATTACTGGGCTAGTGATATTCTATTTGAAAAAAACGCATCTGCGATCTCGCAACTTAATACGAGTTATACCTAACCTCAATATAAAGTTGTGTAGTTAATACATTATTTTTTGTGTTACGAACAGTAAATCAAACGCATTATATATTCAAGGTAATGGAATCTTACATAACTCGTATGATTAACTTATCCGGATTTAAGACCATGAAGATATTTGTGTGTTTTACAACGACCATGAACCTTGATACAATGGAATTTTACATTATGTAAGAATTACTAATTCAGTAATAAGTTTAGTAAAATACGACTCGGAGAGGAGCTGGTTCGATCCATTCTAAGTCTGATCTTAATGTGAAGGAAAGCTTGTGGAAACTGACTTTTACGAAGAACAACAGCTTTCGTGAACATCCATCACCAACAGCGTCTTGGATAAATAGCCTTAACTATATACTTTTAAAAAAGCCTCTAGTCTTAGCTGTGGGAACATTAAGAATATTGATTATTATTATTATAATTTAATAATAATTATTAATTGACTATATAGAGTATGATAGGAAGTTGTTTTATTAACGTACATAAGTTTACTGCATGTGAGATGAAGGTAGCTCATATTGAAACAACAATTTCATGGCGTCTTCACGGATTCGAACTAAATAGAATTCAACTTTAAACTTTGTATTCATTTGTGATATATGATTTATTATTATAATTTAATAATAATTATTAATTGACTATGATAGGAAGTTGTTTTATTAACATACATAAGTTTACTACATGTGAGATGAAGGTAGCTCATATTGAAACAACAATTTCATGGTGTCCTCACTGATTCAAACTAAATAGAATTCAACTTTAAACTTTGTATTCATTTGTGATATATATGATTTATTATATATTTTAAAGTATTATAAATAGTTGACCTTGTAAGTGACTATTTGACATAAGGAGTATTTATTATTATAAAACAATGTTATACGGATGACCACCCGTTCGGAGGTCACCATTATTAATGATACAATAAAATTATAATTTTTGTCAGAGAAAATAATTCAAATTTATCTATGAAAACTTTCCGCCCAAAATAATGTTTTATTAAAACTTCAAAATGAATAGGAACTTTCTTAATCAAAACTTAACTAGTATTATATTCTATCTTGTCTCCAACTTTTTGAATCATCTCCATCGTCTTTTGTTAACTAACAATATCACAGCCTGATAAGTTTAAGTTAAAGTTGAACTAATGAAAAGGAATGTGTTTAATCTTACTTTTCGACTGAAATCTCAAAAATCTCTGATGATGCGTAGTGGATTCATCAGATCAATATCCAACAGTGAACGTGCATTGGTTGTGATGATGATGATGATTGGAATAATGGCAGATACTAGCTTATATATGAATGTTAAATCAAACATCCGTTTGTTGTTTTAGCATATTTATTTTTCCACAAGGCTAAGAAAACCTCACGCTTAGTCGCCATTTAACGTAGCAATAAATCCAAATTAGCTAGCTACTTATTCATTGGTAAATAAGTTGTGTATATTCGACGATCATATAGTTTTATCCTTGTAAATTTTTACCGATTACGTCATTATATTTTTTGTTTTTATATATCTCTTGTATACGGTATGGTGGTAACCATACCGTATACATGGTAGTAGCATGGTATGGTGCTACCATTTCTTGCAATGTGGTGAAAATATTATTTTAACTCAGTTAAGTTTTTATAGAAGATAATAATAAATCAAAATTCGTCACAAAGCCGTTTATTGGGTCCTGGCGCGAATGTTAGCTTTTAGAGCCTTTTTAATCTAGTTGATAATATAATTGATAACTTAAAAATACACACAGAACACTTTTTGATCCAATGCATCGTTACGTTGATTTTTGCAATGTTTAATTTCATGCATTAATTATACCAAAAATTTATAGAAAGTAGTATATTATTAGACAACATAGATACATATTTGCAGAAATATAGCAATAGCTTAAGAAAATATTGCTAAATTTAATGGCGAAATCTCGATTCTTCGGAAATTCGTTGTTAACTATAGACCCTTATGAGAATATAGACTATTCAAATAACGTTAAAGTTTTATTTCGCAAGACTCCCATCACAATAGAGCTAAATTCTTAAGCTCATTAAAAACTCGTTACGGTCGATGTCGGCATTTTTTATATCTACAAGGTCCCACTGTCGGGTAGATTCAGTGTGTGCCAATTACAGACATAGCTATCTAATCATTGGGTTTTTTGCTACAGCAACACAGTAATTTAGAAAATAATTTTTTATATCCTCTTTTATGATAATATCAGAATTTTTAGTAACTTTCAGTTTAAACACGCCTGAATAGTTCTGTACGATGTGTTTATTTAAATGTTATTATTTGTATAGATACTTTGTAAAATAAATATACAGTTTTTTTAAAGTTCCCACTGCTAGGCCTCGGACCATCTCTCAGAAGAGAGTCGAAGTGATTTATCCATCACGTTGGCCAAATATGCAAGTTATTAATTTTAACAAATTAGATTTATAATAAATCGTGTTTGTTTCTTTGTACGTTTCTTTAAATTTTGAATGTTAGATTGTTATACATAATTTCTACGAATAGCAGAAACATCGTGTGTGTAATATAGACTTTGGACGCAATCTATTCCAATAAATTTGAAACTTCAATGGGTTTCAATTTTCTTATGACTCAACAATCGTATTGCTGTGGATCGACCAGCTTCTACAATTCCTATGATTTATGATGAGATATTAAAAATGACATCAACTATTGTAATTTTTTAAAAAGTGTTTACTGTCGTTCTTAAAGATATCTTGACAGGAAATTTGCTTAATCTGCTAAACTCTCGCTTCCAAGACTTTTTGTTTAATACTCTTGATGTATTTTTATAATTCTATTGTCCTTAACAATATTGTTCGTATTTCTAGTATACACACTCATCGGAATATTTTCTATATAGAAAAGTTCTTAAAAACTTTTTTCGTTACATGAAATTAATTTAGAAGCTTTAATAGTAACGGCCATATTAGTTGCATGACTAGCAGTTTTTTACAACAGGACCGGATTGATTTTTTTCTCGTGTAATATTAAAAAAATGCTCGCTGGCACTTCGATGAATTTCACATCAAAAACTATACGAGTAACATATCTATAATAGTATTAGTAGAGTTTGTTAACTATCTCTATCCTAGTGTACAGAAGTCAATAGTGATTACTCAAAATCATTTAATTCCATTACCAAATCATGTAAACAAAAATGTTACTATTTATTTAGCTTTTAAATCATTTGTTAAAGTTAAATTAAAAGTAAAATATAGAACAGAAACAAGAGTGAGTTTGTTTAAACAAAAGTACACACAAGTACACATTTGAACGAAACTCGTGTACAAAATTAACTAATGGTTTTTACCTTATTGATAATTGAAATCAAAAATTATATGACAAAATGTTTTGTAAATTATAATATCGATAGTCATAAATAATACTACTTTTATCGAGGATTGTCAGTGTTAACCGATATCAGTGCCCACAAACAAAAATATTATGTATTATATGTATAACAAAATCTTTATGAATTATACAAAATTCGTTTCCAAATGTTCAATTCGTTGACAAGTAATTAACTTTTTGAACATACTTCAAGAAGTCATTCAAGTCTATTTTCTAAGTTATTAATAATAATTGTAAATATGAAAAACTATCCCGGTTTCGCCTCAACTTGATTAAAACGAAAAGATTTTAAAGCGAATGTTCATCGAACTTTGATATCCGTTATAATAGTGCATCCGTTTTAACTATTGTAGCGTAACCACATTGTCGGTTCGTTGAAAATTTTTGATAAGCCAGAGATTGTATTTGTAACAAATGATTCATCACAATACGTAAAAATAGGCGCGACCGATCCATGATGTAAAATATACCTAATAAGATACCTTCTTCATAACTAAATATTTCTAAATGACACATTTATTAGTTATCATTTAATTACGACAAAATAATATAGAAAACATTAATCTTAAAAAAGTCATATTTGAATTACCGTAAATAAATCGGCGAATGCATAACTTATCATATATACATAACTTGTTACATATAAAATATGAAAACAGTAAATACCACATCGTAGTGAAATGGATTTAAAATATTTAAGTTTATAACTTAATATAATATGTAATGTAGGAAGGAAAAAGCTGGTAATGATTATGAAAAACATGGTACAAATAGTGTCAAACAACAAAATAGACCCGGAATCCTACATACCATCAACTACGACTACTCTAACATTCATAGGTCACATTACGAAACCTACTTCCGAGATAGCGCATTATAACTGCTCAAGAGAAACCCGTTCATACAATCTTCCATACTTAGGAACAGCTGTTGATTTACTTTGTCTATAAAATTTTATAATCTTAACAGCTTGATACATTTCCATAAATTTTGTTTAATAAATTAAACTAATGGGAAGACAATTTTAAGATAAAAGCTAAATGAAAAAAAGATAATAGAGCATACATCATTCTTCAAGTAAGGCATATAAGAAATCATATCTATTAAAACATTTCGTCTGTAGGAATATTAAATTGCATAGATGCAATACTAAAGGATCTCAGTTCCCAAGGTTGATCCTGAATGGGAAAATTTCATGAACCGTGCCTCTGGTAGAAAACGGAAGAAAGGAGTGGACCAGACTTAAATACCATCTGTTAAAAAGAATAGATGAAGATGGAAACAGTTTTTTCATTATGAAAGTTCAGTTTGAAGAATCCTCATGATGATGACTTTACAAAATCTTTATTACGTATCTGTTAAAAGACCAAACTTAAACATCCTTGGAATTATTTGTAGTAACAATATTTGCTAATGGTTTAAAATGGTCTTTCCTAAACTTTTAGTAAAGATAAGCATAAAGCATAAGTGGCGACACTGTCTACTCTCTCGTAAAATTAATTTTATCTATAACTGCAACTATATACTACTTAACTCTTCTTACTCCTTTACCTTACTTCTAGTTTTTTCTGCCTTTAAAATATTGCCCACTAACATCTAAGTATCATTTTAGTTTATCTCTCTTCTGCTTTAGAGGTCTTCACTTCTCAACAACATCGATCGATATGAAATCGTAATTAAGTGATAAATAACACCAATGGAGTCGATTAATAAAAATATAACGTGTGCGTTAAAATTTATATTTTATGGTTAGACTTCGTTTAAACATATATCTAGACAATAAGCGGTTAGCAGATCAGAGTTAGCTCAAAACAGGTTTCGTAATTGACGTCATGGCGTACCCACCTCGCATGGCATGAGTAAAAAATAGCCGCAGTTTTTACCGCCATCAAAAAACCCGCCAGACTTCATATCAGATTTTTACAAACTTACACAGTGATAATAGAACCAAATGTACGGTACGAATAATTCATCTCTCCATCTTGACCTCTATTATCCTCATCCATCACTAGGATTGTCGAGCGGTTACTTAAAATTAATTTACAGTCACATAGTTCAGCTCATTATCATTTTTCCTTAAAAAGATCTTACCCAAGATTTTCTAAATCTAGCTTTAATAGCTAAACTAGAATTGGTATGATCTATTCCATAATCATGGATCACTTATATGTGCATGATTATTAAAATCTGGTCGTTTACTAACGATTGAATTAGGTAATGCTTATTCTTAGTAAGAGTAATTTTAAAAACAGTCCACTGATGGGACTGGAGAATTATGTCACGAGGCTTTCGAATGGCGGTATACCACTGCTGGACATAGTTTGATATAAGTTACTACTTCCAGTGATTCTTACGATCAGCATCTGTCTGCTAAGAGAAGTATTATTATAAAATTGTTTTTGCAGGCAAATACGAGACGCTACTGGACGACTCGCTGCTCGCACTGAACACAATCAACGCCTCATACATCCAGTTCCCCCGGCTCACCCACACCTCGGGCACAGCGGAGAAGCTGCACAGGTACTTCTCCCAACTGGACCTGCCCCTCATACGGCGGCTGTACAAACTTTACAAGTACGACTACAGAGTATTCAACTACGACTTGGACAACATAGTCGGCTACGATCTGGGCTAATCACGTGTCGTCAGTGTAAACTATCCTTTGGTGTTTGATGTTAGCTGCTAAATGTAGAATATCTATTTGTAGACTGGTTTCTATACAATATTTAAGTGCTAGTGATAGCACTTTGAGTTACTTAACCTAAGCACAACGCTTCGTATTCGTAGAGTAGGTTCATACAAAGTACACTATGTAGAGTACATTCTTGTTGTTTAATCTAGGCTAAGTAGACGTTCTGTTTTTAGCTACATGTACAATAGTTTTGTTTACAATACATATACAATTATGTACAAATATAATTAATTTAACATTTGTATTGAAATGTTATACTGAATCGAATGTTATTTTATAATTAACGTGTTTGCTATATTTTATGTTATGGTGCTCTTTATGTACGTACTTTAGAGTGCTCTAAGGTCGAAAGAATCGAAAAAGAGAAAGATGATGATGAATCTTTCAATTTATATTGAAGCACACTCATTTCATTGATTATTTTAATATTTAAACATTAAGTTAAAACAATGCTTTACGTATTTACTTTGTTATTATTCATACAACCGGTTTTTATATCACTACTAATTTATAGGAATAGTGTAAGAAAACTATTTTTTACTCAAACAAATGTAGCATTTTCTTTTATTGACCTCGCGGACCAGTAATACAATTTTTTATATATACATATACATTTAAAATAAAAATGTTATCTAAGAACAATGAAATGTAACTAGTTAATAAAATGAAACTATTAATTTTTAAAGCGAACCACTACTTTGGCAATCGCTGGTTTTTTTATACAAATAATAAATACTTAGTCATTAAAATATGCTGATAAACATTCCAATTAAAAACCAGGAGTGCTCGTTATTATATTTGTCGTAACTCGATAGAATCTCATTATTTTTAAATTGACCAAATGTACAAATTCCTATCGCACGTTGGAATTATTCCCGAGGTTGAACATTATCAATTTATTATCCAGTTTCTGTCGAAATTCACAATTTATTTTGGTGATGATGTGCTCACCTAGAATACACTGGTTCTTATATTCACAGACAAAACTACATTACGGCGGCAGACAATATGAAACTATTGTTAAAACTTAGTTAAACTCAACTAAAGCTAATGTGCAGTTTTCGTATAACAATATATCGTGTTAAAATTTACGTTCAACCAATGTGCCTTAATGTCCATCGTTCTTTTCCATTGTACTATTATTACCGCAAAGTGGTAATGAGTTAGAAATAATACGTAAAGTTGTTTAAAGTGAACACGTGAACGCATTTTCTAATGTAACAAATGTATATTTATTAAAGCAAAATGAATTTTAAACTTTTCTTTTATTCATGTGATTCCATAAAATATATCTTCTTGATTTTAGTGTAAAATATACCTTTTATGGAGAGATGTGATGAACAGAAAGTAATTAGTAAAAGAAAGAAAATATTATTGGCGTCGTCAATTCAGAAGTTTATCATCTATGCAGGAAGGTAATAACTTTTTTTCTCTAATTTGAGTTACGAGTAACAAGACCTGGTGTTCTCTTGTTGCTGGTGGTCTTGACAAAGACGACCGCAGCGCCTTCTTCTTCTAAGTCGTATTTCCTCATGACAGCGTCGAGGTCATCATGTTTTTAGTAAAACACATGACGACTTTCTTGGCAATTATAATGCAGTGGTTTGCCATTGCCTTCTCCATTTCACACACTAGTCCGACCACGGATGGTCACGACATAGATATATAGGTTTCCTCACGTTGTTTTCCTTTACCATCAAAACACGTGATATTGGTTGGCGTTATACTAACTGCACATAAATTGAAAAATTCATTAGTGGAGGCAGGATTCGAACCCGGTACCTCCGGAGTGGTAGGCGGGCGTTCAAACCACTAAGCTATCACGACTCTACTGCATATTTCAAAAGTTTTTTGTCCTGAATTTTTTTATATCATTTCTCATCAAATGATGAGCTTTACATTGACGGCTTAGATTTAGATCTTGAAATTGATGTCCAGGTTACACACAGTGCTGATTATAATACTATGAGATATTTATATTCGTAACAAACAATAACCACAGCAAACACATCGTTGGTTAAAAATTGTAAGTTTAATAATTAAACATTTCAGTTATTAAACTTGATTTCTATATATCTTGGAATTGTCACTTTTTCATTTCGCATTGCGTCGCTGGACATGGCCAACGTTTGTACAAACTTGGATCAAATATTTATAGCGATGTTAGACCTTGTCATTCAAAACCAACGACAACACGGTTGTTATAATTGCACATACGCAACGCACACAGGTCACTTCGTATTACGCAATGTTTGTGTTAAATTACAACCATCAACACCAACAAACGCAGCACTTTATTACTGACCAATACAAAAATCATAGTTATTTGTTATTTCTTATTGAAAAACAAATTACTATGATTTTTTTAATTTTATGATTGGTTAGTTTTTACGCATCGGAGTCAGGTAAAAAATAACCTCCAAGAACACAACCGCGCTCAGGATGTTGGCATTGAAACAAACACTTTGATGTTTTCATTTATACGATTTAGTAATCTAACAATGCATTCTAACACACTAGAAGGTTAACTAAAAAAAGCAAACATAATAAACGTTTCATTTATAACCAATTTTTATTTGGGGGAAAAAAAGAGTTATCGTGAAAATAAAGAACTTAACATACGGTCGTAAGAACCATCACAGATCTATCTTAAGAATTAATACGAATAATTTTCACAAGTTTAAAACTATATTATATATATTATAATTGTATTATTTTGACAGGGATATTTTGGAAATATTTACCTACACGTAAATTCAAATTGCAAAAAAAAACTTTGCCAATTAGACAGCGTAGTAAAAAATTTGACGGTGGCCTTATGTATTCTCGTAATATGTAAAATTATTACTCAAAAAACTAGAAACTACACCACAAGCATTAATATTAAATTTACATCATTTATAGATGTAACATATTTTTTTGATGTACAAGAACATTAATTAAAAACTGGCTTTTTGCTACATAGAAAAACTTTGTATTAGTTTGCAAAAAATATACACCAGCCATTCGAAAGGAATTTAAAATGAAAAATTGAGATTTTTAAAAACATCAGGGTTTGGACGTTGGAAAATAGCAATGACTCTTAATGCAGGAGGTTAAGTATATATGTAACACACAGGCGACTATTTTTGCCGCTAAACAACAAAAAAACATAGTTAAAGAGATGCTATAATCTTGTCAATATTTTAAATGCAAAAAGGCCATGGCGATAATTTCTGACCTCGAATATGGAGGTTGAGAACTCCTGCTGCATCCTTATATGCGTTAGATTTTAGCTGGTAAGAGTCCAGCATAACTTTTCTTTCGGCTTCATAGCAAAAGGGTAATACTATATTATCTACTTTGCAGTTATATGAATTTTAAAACAAAAAAAAATTACCTCAAATTCGATTACGAAATTAATATTTTCAAATCTAGTGTACGACAGTTATATATTTTCAACTAATATGGGCTTCCATCTAGTTTTTTGAGTTCTTTTTTATACAACTATGCGACGAGACGAGCAAGACGTTCACCTGATGGTAAGTGATACGCTTGCCCATGACAACGTGGTGCTAGTTAAGATGGTACACACTGCACCACATTGCGCTCGTCGCCTTGAGACATAAGGTGTTGTCTCGTTACCCCAGTATAATTACTGGGCCTAGAACCTAGAACACTAGCTACAGCGCCCTTCAAACCAGAACACAGTAATGTTTGCACATCACTATTTGGCGGTTGAAATAGGAGCTGCGGTGGTACCCATCCAGACGGTCTCCGGCAACAGAGACCTACCACCAGTAAATTGGCATTGGCAGTAAAACGGCAATTGGAAAAAGTAGTTTGGCTATAAACGCTATTGGCAACAACTTCATTTTGTTTTTAAATATATACAATGTACAATTGTTAGTTAATTAAATTAATTATCGCTATTTTAATTTCAGTTCGGAAACAGCGGCCGCACTGTAATTGATAAGTGAATGCATTTGCGATAACTATATCATATGAACTTTGACCGCTACTGATGATTAGTGAAACAGAAGTTATCTAGCCTCTGCGGCCGGTGGTATTCATGAAAACAATTAGGTTTTCATAATTGCACAATATTTTTTCACAAGGCAGAACACTTGATCTGTACATAATAAAACTATGGACTTTATGGATTTCTTCATAGAGTGTACAATATACTGCACTTAGCCACAATATAGTAACACTGCTTGCCTTGAAGCATAAGTTGTCAAGTCTTATTACACCAGTAATTTCATTACCTCCAGCGCCGTTCAAATGTTTAATGGCAATGATCTATGGTAATCAACATTTATCAAATGAAATTGATTTTTAAAAGTATCTAAAAACCTTACCATATTATTATAAATCAATTTATATCAATTTATATAATGTAATTGTATTTATCAATTTATATAATAATAAATTTATATAAATGTTAGGTGGAGTAATAAGTTTTAATGCAGTTTTAAAGCTGATTTTTTGGTCAACCTTTATGTATGTTTTTTTTTAATTTTGATTTCAGAATTATGAAAAAAAAAACGAAAATTCGAGTCTGTTCATTGTTTTCAACGACCGAGGAATGAAGAAAACTTTTTTTATTTCGCACAAGTTGGATTTTTTTATTGATGTTTCCGATTATTGGTTCCATAAAAAGGCAAATCTAAACTAAGAGCCAGTTTTGTCTAAAAAATATGGATACTCGGCCTGAAATTGTCGCCCAAGCTGTACAACTTCTGCCGGCCAAATCAATTCAAATTACAAAAAAAAAATAAAAAAAACATACATAAGGGTTGACCAATAAATCTGCTTCAAAACTGCATTAAAACTTATTGCTCCACCTAACATTTATTTTTAACTAGACAGCGTCGAAACTTTAAACACTGAGCGGTGGGCCCATTGAAGTGTCCGAGAGTATATTTGACGTACTACTGCTGAAATAGTTACATCAGAGGATGCTAAATAGTCAACTTTCAGGAATTAATAACAAAGCATTGCATTAACAGTTGTAAAACGTATTTATCTACTGCTTGACAAAAAATGCTAATTACTGTAATTTCAGAATTTATAACTGGCTCATTTACGTCAATGTGACGTCTGTTAACAATAAATACTAGCACACAGTCAAAAGTAAGTAGTTAGGTTTTGTACTTTTGAAATATTTATATCTTAATATGTTCAAGTATTTCATAGAGATATTCAAGATAATAACAAATACGACTATGCTAATGTTGAACAGACCATCAACAGAAACTGGAGGAAAGTTTGTTTCAATAGAAATTAAGTGAAATGAAAATCTTTCCTTAATATAAATAATAGCACCATCTTCGTTTTTATGAAAATATATTTTTAGGTGCAATTCCTTAACAAAAATGTTAGCGTATTTAATAAGTTGTTTCTTTAGAATGCAAAGCCCTAACCTTAACCATGAAGAAACCCAATTTATGTAAAGTTAGGTGCTTATATCTTCTGCGTATCAATATTCTTCTGAGTACGTTAAAAATTTAAATATTCTTTTAAAAGAAATAATAGTACTTGAAACTGTCGTTCGTGGAGAATCTATTGTTTGCCAAAAAAATCGACTGACACTGTTCAATTATTCATTCAGTCGTCATTGGAGTAATAAATTAATAGTAAATGTGAAACTTGGCAACCGGAAGTCAAACTATATGTAAATACCATCGAGTTCATTTAGAATATTTATTTATCATTAAAAACAATTTGTGATAATGAACTCAATGCTTTTGTATATTCTAATCTTATTGTAGGTTATGTAGTATAAAATTGGCATAATATTAAATAAAATTATTGAAAGTAGTAAATTAAAACGATTTTTAAATAGTTATAATATAGTAATGATCCTATTCAATGGCTTGATGTAAAAAAAAACTGATATTTTTTTTTTTTGGCAGCGACCAAACAAAATAAGAAATTTATTTGGTAAGGCTATTCAAATATATTTTCATACAAAACAACTAATTCTGATTAGTACAAATATTTATTTCCTTCTGGCCACGAAATCATAACATCGCAATACTCACTCAATAACAAAGCTAAAATAATTTCTATTCGTTAATAAACACTAGCCATAACTATTTTAAAGTCTGCTGCTGCTTCTACGTATGAATCGACAGACATTTATCTAATACATAATTGAAGCAAATATCAGAGAACCGTTAACCGATAATGAAGCATCGATTCGAATACTGATATCGCAGTTTTTTATATTCTACGCGGCGATGAGACGTGCGAGACGTTCACCTTATGGTAAGTGATGCGCTTGCACATAATAACGTGGCGCTAGTTAAGATGGTATACACTGCACCACATTGCGCTCGTCGCCGTGAAACAATTTGTTTAGTCTCGTTACCCAGTAATTGCACTGGCTTACAGCGCACTCCAAACCCGAACATAGTAATGTTTGCGCACTACTGTTTGGTGGTTGAAATGGGAGCTGCGGTGGTACCTACTTAGACGGTCTCCGACAATAGAAACCTATAAGCAGTGAAATATAGTACTTGGTGAATAAGAGTCTAGATTTTAATGTGGCTTTTATCCATGAAGATCGATGAAATACCTGTAAATATTACCATGATAAAGCATTGTTATGTTATTTACTGAAAGTAAGTAGGTGCGGTGAAAACGTCATGTTTTTACCGACAAACATTATTACACAAATATTACATTAGGACGAGTTTATATATAAATGTTTAATAGAAACATCTAAAAAAACCACAGTAGTAACCGGATAATTTATCATCAAGCAATAATTGACGAATGTTACTGTTTTTTGATTAGTCATAACACTACGTCTGATGGCGACGAGTGTAATTTCGTGTGTAAATATTCTAACTAGCTCTTCAATCATAACGGAAAACTTCCACCATCAGGAATATGTTTTACTCATCTCGTTATTTATTTGTAACCATCGTTGCTTACCATCAGGTAGTCAAATGATAGTCTATATTAGAAAAAATGGATAGTAAGTAGTAATATAGATATTACTGTAGAGAAAGACACAGGACGTTTAACTAGTGGTATACACGCCTGCTTATAGCAATATGGCGAGTTAGGATAATATACACAACGTTGCACTCGTCGCCTTGAAACATAAAATGACGGTTGACTATTTAAACTTAGCGAGCAAAAAGATTAAGTTATTTGCATTTCTCTATTAGACAAAGTATTTTCCTGTTTGAACTTGTGACAATGACGAATGGGTTGAGGCAAATATTTACGGCGTTATAATTCATCATTCGAAGTTGTCATCGTGTAATGAGAAGTAGCTTCGTCCATGGTCAATTATCACATGAACGTTTATCGTATAGATAATATATTGTAAATATTACACGAATATTCTAAATATTGCGAAACGTTAGTTGTATTTGCATGTACGCATTACTCACTTAACAGCACGCAGTAAATTAGCATAAAGAATAAGTCGTAACAAACAGTGCAAAATAGGTTACTTGTTTATTTCTAAAATATTATTAACATGTATTAACGAAATTAATGATAATCAGGTTTATAGTTGGCAATGGAGTAAGTTTCACCTCAATTTCACACGATGATCAGTGATAATAAAGCCCATGATGAAAGGTATTTGTTAAGAATATTCTTGCTCTCATGTTGACAATCGGAAGACAGCAATTTGATTATGGCGACAGAATTGTAAGACAAGGAAGAAATTCGTCTAATAGTTTCGAAAAAATCTTGGCAGCATCATTTATTTAATGATCTCGTTAATACCAGGCAAGCGCTTAGCTGTGCGCTATGGAAACAGTTTAATATGTACAAATCGAACTTGAACCTAACTTGATCCTCGTGTTCATAAGATGGGCCAACGATCTGGTGAAGATTGCGAGAAACTGCTGGATGCGGACAGCACAGGGCCGATTGGTGTGAGATTTTTGGGAAAGGCTTATGTAAAACAGTCGTACGTCTATTGCCTAGTCAATTGAACTTTGCACCAAAAAAAAACTGCAAATTAGCGGTTTACGCATGATTTAGATGTCATTGCACTTGTTGCATTGAAATTTAAGCGATTTTTACACGTGTTTTCGTTTCAGTCGTTTTCCTGAATATATATTTTTGCTGCATAAATAGAGCAACGGTTGCGTACAATGTCAACAGCATTCGGAAATCGACACCACATACTAAGCGATGTCGGGTTGCGACATCGGACACGTTTATTTCTATAAATAAGGTCGTCGCTACAAAAAAATGCATAGTTGACATGTAAGTCCTAGATTGATAGATTTGAATAACAACTCGGAAAAAGTGCAACGAATATCCGAACGGATAAGATGGTTTAAGGAAATTTACTCTAGTAATTATTTGTTACATTTTCACAATTTAGTTCCGTTTTCAGAGTTTCATGGAAGTCTTAAACAGGTTATCAATATTTGTCTACAAATACTATAAAAATAGAGTGATTAGTTTATTACATATCTTTTTATGTAGACGGTGTGATCTTCATCATCTACTTCTAAGCAGAAGTGTACCTTCTATAGAATTCTACCAATTACTCAATTTTATTTTTTCCTTTACTATTTCCACTACTGGATCTCGAGGCTTTCTCTCACAAGAAGAGTTATTGTAATTTTTCCAGCACGCTGATCAAGTTCGGGAGGGCAAAACTGGAGTCCTGTATTATCATGTGTGACGTCTTACGCCTTCTCTTGGATAATATTTTGCATCGGCGGGATTATCAGACTGTTAAATAAAAAGAAACTTTCTTTTGTATAACATAATTATTAAATTAATTCAACAACTAAGTTTCCACGGGTCGGAGATAATTTTGCCCGATGACATCGGCGGGCAACTTGCAATCTTTCCAAGGCTTGGAGTGTATTATGAATGGACCAGGACCTGACAGAGTCACTGAAAAAAATGTATTGAGTATCATTTTTTATTCAAAGTAAGTATTTTAATACTCTTATAACATAAAACTATTATAGATAATGTAACATAAAATTCAAACTATAGATTTTATGTGTTCCATAAATATTGGACTGATGTAAGGGCATGTAAATGCATGTAATCGTCATTTAATACAGTTTTCGGATCCGCGGCTAAAGGTAAGAAGAGAATACGAAGCTGTGAAAGGTGAAAACAATATTAAAACATTCGACTTTCATTTTCCTCAGAGCAAAAGTACGTCTCTATCATAATCGAGACATAGTGAACTTTTCATATAAACATTTGAATTCTTCATTTGCACAGAACAAATAATTCTATTTGTAATAAATTACTTGGTAAGAGTTACCTGTTAAACCGGGTACCAGTGTTACGTTGTATTTTCCATTGTTCATCACCAGAGGCCAATTGTCATCTATAGAAGAGACTGTGAGACAGATGTCCTCGTCGTTCACGTCAAGCGTTAGATTCGCTCCAAGATATTTAATACCTGTTAACAAATTGGCATTATCAAAAATTTATTTAACACTATTAATAAATATTATTACTACCACAGAGAATTACATCTCGTATATTATAGCAACAGCTAATGGAAATACTGAGAGAATAAGAAGTTTCATCTTCGAACGTAAGACAAGTGCAGTATGTTACCGTATTAAAGAAACTAACAATTTCCTAATACATTATTAAAAACTATATTGCAACTAAAATTGAATATGGAAATCTGTACATAGTTTCGCATTGGAGAATCTTTATGATTTCTCAAGGTATATTGAATTCTGTAGCCTTGTGCAATTCAGCAACATAGATTGGAAACCATATTATATTAAGTTTTTACCTTTTATCTTTAGTTTCATTGTTTGGGGAGGCAACTGGGGTCGGTTGATTTCTAAACGGTCCAAGTACACACTGACTCCTGCGTAACCAAACACGAGGGCTTGGAGGAAACCACCCATTCCCGTTAAGAAGTTGACCGCGCCCACGTCAGGCCGTCGGAGCTCGCTCCATACCTGCGTTAAATAAACAAAAACTCATTAAGCTGTATTTTGCCAGAGTTGTCTCTGAAAGCATTACAAATACAACAAATATAGAAAAAACATTATTTGATTTTTAATAGAAATACTGCAATTGTGCCATCTTGGAATTTAAATAATATACAGCCTATAGATGAAAATATTTGTAGGCAACATAAATTTCTTCAAATGTACAGAAGTTTTTAAATCACACTTTATATCATCAATCTTTCACAAACTTGGGGTAATTGGTTCCCCGCGCCTCCTTTAATTTCTCCTTGCACTCTATTCGCACAATTGCTCAACTAAAAACAACATTTGGCTTTTTCTATATCGAGACCTAAATTTATCAGAACGGATTCAAATTTCCAGGCGTGAGAAAGTAACGGACAGAATCTTTAGTATTTATTAACATCAGCCTGATTTCCATATAAATAATAGTTGATTTCTGTTATACTTGTATTTATTTTGATTTAGTAGACTTACTTTGAATGGTTCCCGTACGTAAGCTTCGTAGCTCTTATTGAACATTTTCTCCGCGCGGATTTTGTCTCCAATGCGAAGGTGCCCCACAGTGTGCATACTCCAGGTCATGGCTGGACCACTGCTGCGTGTTACCGTCTCGTAATACATCAGATCATTTTTCCCAGTCGATCTAAAAGAATACAACAACACTCCATTTGTTTTTAAGCTAATGACAAGTAAGTTTTAACATTTGTCTGTTTTGGACAGATGTTACTCAAGATATTATAGATGAAATTGAGAATATTCAATAGTCAGGAAATTGTTAAATTACATCTGAATTAAATGAAACATGTTCGCTATCTTCTTAACAGATTAATTTTAGGAAAGGTCAAAAGGTGACGTTTAATTTAAAATCATATCCAACTAGTAATACAAGCAAAAATTAAGATGTATATAAAGTGACAAAAGCTGATTTTCAATTACGCGTTAAATTTACTGTACTGCTGTTTTTTCGACCATGTATAAAATGTCATACTGTACGATACATCCTTATTGAAATAAACTTTTAATATAGTTAACAAATATAAAAACATACTCATTCATTTGATACTGTAAAGGAAATCCAAGCAGAACGACATCGGCTTGCTTTATCTTCTCTCCTCTCTTGTACCCCGTGTACTGAGGATGGTAGTCCAGCTCTTCATCGTAAGGCAGAGCAAGGCTCCACGCGATATCAGCGTAGTGGTCTGGCTCTTTTGACATGTAGTACTCCTTGCAGAGGCATGCAACGTATCTGAAGATTGAAAAACATCCTTAACAATAATAATCTACTCAAAGATCATAACATCCAAAACATTTTAAGTGAAATTTACTATTCAATAGCGAGTTCTGTTTAAAGAGTAATTTCTCGCATATTTAGTTCTTTTAACCTTCTAAAGAAAAGAGTTTAATATTATGGTTGTATTTATTGTAATAGTTTACAATGAGATTGAGGTCAAAGGTCAGTAGCTTTCCTGTGACCCTTACCAGCATACTGCGCTCACAAACTCATATGCGAAGCGAGTACTTCTGAAGTATCTTGTGAAGTACTCGCTTGGTATATGAGTTCTGAGTATCTTATGAAGGTTCAGATGATTAAATTGGTTTTGAAACTAAAACAGATATACGCACTGTGCCAAATAGAGAGAGTAGCCAGCGACAACATTTGTGAATGCAGAATTGGTAACGTTGCTGTGGTCTTCGTCGGGGCCCATGACATCTGAAATTCCGTGATTTGATTTTGAATATAACAAATTGTATGTCCTTAGAAGTTGTTTAAAAACTTCATATTTTTCGTCCAAGTTAAACTTATTAGAAGATATTTTACTGGTGGAGTTTGGTACAGGTTTTATTCTGGCAAGTGCCGTAGCCATTGCACGTGAAATCTAAAACATGGTAAAGGACACTGGTGTTTTACAGACAATTACATAGTACCTATGACACGAGCATTAACAACATTAGCAATAACGATTTTTAACTATTGTACTTACTTTCAATGTTGTAAAGCCCGGATGTGTAGTTTATGACGGCGCGCGATGCCCAGAAGTCAGCGATGTTAGTCACCAGCGAACAGCCACCTTGCTGGATAGAAGAATACAGCAATATGAGAATTTTAGCCCTGCATAATAGTTCTTAAGATAACCTCAAAATCTCTTATACTTACGGAATGTATACTGTTAAAAATATATGTACTGTAACATTGTTTTAACGCTGCCGTTATTGCCTATTAGATTTAATATCTAAAAGTAATGATTGATATTAAATTAATCGGATTCTAAATAACCTAAAAGGAGTTACATGCATTAAATTTCATAGAAATCATTAATACAAAAAATAGTAAAAACTTCTGAGTTCACTTCAATTTCAATGATCGAATGCATTTAATGTAACAAAACTTTTCCTTATTATTTTTGTTACAATGATTTATACATGGAAGATACCTTCAGCCACTCCTCGTCTCTGGTGGTTGCTAGATATTGCCTGGCTGCGAACGATATGCAGCCGGATATGTGTTGCTCGTACTCCGCCACTTCCGGGCAACAAGGCTGCGTCACCTCCGTGCCCGTGTACGCGCTCTCCCATGGAAACCTTTTTAGTGAAAATATTTACTTATTGATTGATCTAACTAAACCTTATGCTGGAGTTATATATATATATATAGTAATAAATACAGTTATTTATAGCTACAGATAATGCTTACTGTAGTATCTACTTATGAACAAAAGACCGTCCAAATTAGTATAGTTTTTTTTTATAAATGTATCAAGCATACTATTAATATGAATAAAAATTACAATTATATTTATCTACTGCTAGTTTAGACAGTGTTTACAAAAAAAAATTGTTTTTCTATTTCGTTTACAATTGCTAACCTATATCCTTTATGTCCGGTTATTCTTGCCAGTTGAGCAGCAACGTACGCAGTTTCAATCCTGTATTGAAGTAAAGAGTGCGCGAATTGTGGATATAAAAGAAGAATGGTTGGGTACATCCAGGTCTCTGTATCCCAGAAGTTGTGCCCTGAAACGCGAATTTAGTTTATTTTAAAAAGATTGCGATAGATTTTACAAGCTTAGTTCGCTTAGTAAGACCGGGCATAGAGAAGTTTAGTAAGGATGTAGACGTCTTTTTTGAAGGTGTAGCAAAAGTTAAAAATGTCAAGAATCTTTTATAATAAATATCCGAGTTTCATGTACCTTCATAATCGTCGAAAGTGCCGCCTCTCGCTAATCCAGTAGGGCTGAGGCCGAAGAAACGATCAAGGGGCTGGTGTGACTCCTCCGCTGGCAGCGAGCTGAGCATGTAGTACCAGATTCCATTCACTATTTTGGCCTTGAAAACACAGATAATAATAGTTTAGCTAAAGTTTATTAAGTTTGTACTTCGAAAATGAAAATAACTGAAATATTAATTAATAATTTTTTCTAAAAGTACTAAGGAGTGTAACTTTTATACCAGTTTAAGGTTGCCTTCTATTTGGACTTCAGCTTGCTGGTAAAGCCGCTGCCACTGTTCCACGTGTTTGTCAAATAACTCTTCGCCGTCCTCCTGTAACACTATATATTTACTTTTACTTTGTTCAGTTTCACAATATCAACTTTCAAGATTTTTTCTATATTTCACTGATTCATAAAAAATTAAAAAGTTTTGTAAGATTTTTTCTTTTTCCACCTGCTACTGAAACTAAGATATTTTAAGACTTAAATTTATACAAAGAAATCTTAATAGAAAATATCTCTAGATAACTACATAAGTAAAACTTGACATAATTTTTTCAAATTTATTTTATTTACATGTTTCGTTTGAGGCATTTGAAAAAAAAATACCTTTAATTAGCTCATCCCTTGCAACGGTTTTATTTTTATCCGCTGTCATAGCGAACGTGAACACCCTGGTGCCGTGCTGGGGTATCACCAAGTGATCAGGTACGGATGTCCAATACGCGCATACTTCGACAGGAAGCGGTTGGTACGTAGTGTCTTCAGAGACTTTGGTCTGGCCGCACACACCCCACACCGTGCGGCCTTCCCAGACCTCAGGGATTGGATCTCTGAACGCTATATCAGCACTTGCGGGCCCCGGCATTAGTTTTATAGCTATCCAAATCTCGGGATGTAAGAAGTTTGGATCTGAAACAGAAGATGTACAAATGCTAAATTTTTTTTAACATTTCTGACTTCTGATACATAATTTATCTTGAACTATATTTTATAGAAATACAAATTACTTATCAAGGACAATTGTTTCTCATAAAACAATTTTTTAAAAATTTTTGAATAACTATTAAGTTAATGGCGAAGTTTTAAAAAAAAGCGTTAGTTTTTTATAATGAACTGAACAAAGAAATTAGAGTAAGTAAGATGCATGAATTACATTCGGGTACAACGTCTGTTAAAAAGGAATAGTAATTTCTTTTAAATGAATAATTGCTCATAGTCGTAACAGGAAATAGCGCTGAAGGATTAACTCACCAGGACGATGTTTCGAGGCCACGTGGATCTGATTAATAATTGCTCTTGTGTAAAATCTGTGGGCGTATATCCTCTGCGTCACGATTGATCTATCCCTGTCTACTGTAACAGTGAACACACCGTGTTTGGTGTCCAGGCTGTAGACTGGACTGTATGGATGGTGGGTGAGCGTGGAGTTGAGTCTTATGTTCGCCCAGGAGGGTATCCTGGCCCTGTGGCTCTCGCCTCTGTAGCCGTTGTACAAGCCGTTCATGTAAACCGTGTCGCTGAACACGTTGGTAGCTACATGACCGTTCCCTACCGACGGCATGAACCGATCGTCCGATGGTAAACTGAAAATGATTTTTTTAAATATTACTAATTAAATTTAGAGAGTTACCAGATTGCAATTACCTCTACAATTTTTTTTTGCTTGAACAATTTCTTAATGAAACAAAGAATAACTATCCGATTAAAGAGTTTCACTATTTTGATTTTAAAGGCGCATTCGATAACAATAATAATTGCAGATAGTTTAAAATTAAACATTTTAAATCAAAACACCAAAAATGATTTGGATGTTAGGAAAAAAATATACTACACTAATTATTGCGCAAAACAACTGTACAAAAAGTAAGATTTTATTTCCATTATTATGTGATTGATTTTATTTAGTCTGTTTACCAGAAATATAAAGAGTTAAACCGTAAAACAATAAAGATTTTTGCTGACGATTTATTTTGTTTAAAATTAATCATAACAATGCGTCCGTCAGTTCCTCTCACTTGATAAGAGTTTGCCGATAACTCGTGTGAATCATACAAGTAAACAACTATTTTATTTATTATTGGAATGAACATTCAACTGATAGTAGATCCTGCACAATAACACGGTGCTTAAGATTTATGGAAACGTATTTGCAGTAGTACTATCAATTCTATAGGTCCAGTAATTTTAATTTTACTAAATAATCCCATCATCATTTAGGCTTGTCAATGTCTACTCGTCAATACTTTTTTTTTTCAAATAACCTCTGTTTTTATTATACTTGCTTCGTTTAGCGTATGGGTTGGCAATTGTATGACATGGTCACTGAAAAGCCGTTGCTTTTAGTGTCTTCTTTGCCGCCTTTACTTAATGTAAACCTTATCAATGATATGACAAACTTGAAAACATCTTTAGGTAAAGTAGTTTACTGGTGATAGGTCTCTGTTGCCAGAGACCGTCTGGATGGGTACCACCGCAGCTCCTATTTCAACCGCCAAATAGTAGTGTGATAACATTACTGTGTTCCAGTTTGAAGGGCGCTGTAGCTAGTGTAATTACTGGGGTAACGAGACTTAACTATGTCTCAAGGCGACGAGCGCAATGTGGTGCAGTGTGTACCATCTTAACTAGCACCGCGTTGTCATGGGCAAGCGTATCACTTACCTGATGGTGAACGTCTTGCTCGTCTCGTCGCATAGTAGTATAAAAAAAAAGTTATTTGAATCACCTGTAAGTAGAGAATACGTGCGGATCCTCGCTGATATCATCCGTTTCCGACGACAAATTCTCGAAAACAGCAACACTGGCGCCTTTCGTCGCCAGAAAGATGACCAACACAGTGGCCACCGCCAGCAGCCCCAGCATCACGGCCACTTGCTTGTTTCGCGCCAAAAAGTGCCACATCCATGCGAACGAAACGTTAACACTTGTACCGAAATAATTTACGTACAAATCTTAAAAAGACTTGTAAAAAAAAATATTTTTCAAAAATCGAATTCCAACTTCAGAAATGCGCGGGCGTCGGATCAGAGCGGTCGTGTTCGTGCGTCCCTCGCTACGACCCGTCGCTTATTACGTGACCCGTAGTGTCATGACACATTTTATTGCTCTATTAATGATATACAGGGTTACCACAATTACAATATGTCTTAACTTAACATTGTTTTTTTTTTTTCAAAAATCGAATTCCAACTTCATAAATGCGCGGGCGTCGGATCAGAGCGGTCGTGTTCGTGCGTCCCTCGCTACGACCCGTCGCTTATTACGTGACCCGTAGTGTCATGACACATTTTATTGCTCTATTAATGATATACAGGGTTACCACAATTACAATATGTCTTAACTTAACATTGTTTTTATTTTTCCTTCAATTAGAAGGTAATATAAATTTTTTATACAATTTAATTTACTCTCATGACTAATTAAGGAAAAGGGTTTTGTCATCTAATTATTGACAGAGATGTTACAATGGAGTTGACAACCCTGAAAAGTGCACTTGGGTTCACTAATTCAATTGTCACTTCCCTTTATTAACTCTTTAGACTTAGGTACGCAGCAGGTCATAGCTAAGACTTATCTAGGATAGGCAATGAGTGAAATAATTAACTCTTAGTCATAGTATTAATTACTTTTTTAGCAGTACAAGGTAATATCCATTGCACAAATATAACTCTAAAATCGGATAATGAATAAAATCACATAAAACATCGATATTATTTTTTGTCTGTGTACGGTAATAAAAAATACAGGTAATAATAAACTCGTCTTATTCATTTACATTCATTTAGGATAGTAATTCTATGAAAACAGCGTAATTTACATCATATTGATGTATAGAATATTTACCTGATTATTTATTACATAGCTAAAGATCTTTAAAATACTATGTAAGTATCTAAAAGTTTTTGGACATTGAGTTAGTTGTTGAAGTTGTAATTCTGATTCTTGCTAGAAGAATGCAGTACTACTTATTAAATACATAATCTTTTGAATTTGAACTATGAATTGTATTATATATTAAGTTTTGAGACAGGATTCTTGTATTCAATATTGCAGACACGATTACAAATATTGGACATCATTGAAATTGTTTAAATTTGAATTAAATAGATGGCGCCACTGACCAGATATTTATAACACGTTTTTTTCCTTATTTGATCTTGGCTTTATTATTTTTATTATAATTTAAAAACGAATTGTTGCTTTTACATTATGCTTTTTCAAGAGCAAATGCCATCTTATTATCGCCTCTGTTGATGTTATAAATCAAATCGTACGTTGTATTATATAAGGATATTGTACATTGTCCGTCCGTCCGTTCGTCCGACGGTTGTTGGAGGCATCAGACCGTGAGCCGGCAGTTCCGCTCCGCTGATCGACTGTTTCCAACGCCACTGTTTCGACACTGCGTTTCGTAGGTACATCCGACTTGATTTAATAGATTTCTAACTTTATGAAATCTGTATTACATAAAACTTGTTGTGAAATTCATTGATTCGTAGCTGGGGTGTTTTCGAAACCTACTCCCTAGCCTCTACTCTGACATTGCAATTCTATCAATATAATAACAACCCTGTGTTTCTGGTATTAAAATGTAATTAAGATGAACTGATTTTTCTTACTTCTTACCCCAAACCCGTGGTTCAGTAAATACTGATGAGTACTAAGTGATTTACGCAGCATAAATATGCTGCGTAAAATTAACTTATTCGTCTTAATATCAATCGATCATAGAAATGTATTCGTGCTGCAAATATATACTTTCTTAATCTATCTTTGTTTCATCATTCATTATCATGTAATCTAAAGCCTGTAATGAAATGCGATATTACAGAGATGCTGCCGTGATAGTCCGGTTAGGAATAAGCCTGCATTATATGCTTTGGAATGTGGATTTTATCTCGTAATTTGTGCGTTTCTGTAATTAAACTTAGTGACGAAACACGGTGAAAAATTATTTACTAAATTACAGTATTTTAATCCATAGCTAAATCTGTAGTCTGTTGTTATTATAGATATCTTTACGTTCCTTCTGTTATGGTTAAAAAACGAGGAAAAGGAGAATAGTCTTAGATATACTTAACAAGTAAAGTTTGATCTAATATTACAGTAGATAGCAGTTCTTTCATTGTACTCTGTTCGATAGTACACTTAATGAAGAATTAGCAGGTGTGTATCTTATTCACTGATGACAATTATATCAAAGACAACGTGACCTTAGTCTTTATTTATATTTCATATACAAAATTTAAATCAAAATTTCACAAGTCCAGTGATGGTAAGAAATTTGTTTTAAGTTCAGACATCACCTCTCAATCTTTACGAAGAGACTAGAGTTATCAAACATTCCAATCTATTTTAATATGTAGATATGCTCACAGAAATACCCTTTTTTGTAGTTGGTTAAAAGTAAAATCGTAAGAACAGCAGGTGCAGAACAAGTGAGATATGATTTGCGAGCCGACGTCGTTATCTGTGGCCGGCGAAGCGTCGCACCCTCCGCCGTTCCGCGCCGCCGCCCGGTCACCAACCTCCACGCACTTCCAGATTCCGGCACCACCTCCACTGCCTCTGTATGATAAAAATAATATCAAACATACATCGCAACATAATTAACACTACTTCTCAGTTCATTTCTTTGTTACATTATCACACCTGAAAAGCCATGCAGTAAGAAATGAAGATTGAAGAATCTTTAAGAGACTAAGTTAGTTCTGAAACCGTAAAACATCAACGCCTTAAACATTCGAAAGGTCCGCTATGATGTTCATACAAAACTTCCAATTCTGTGAATACATTAATAATACATGTAAAATTTTAGTTGTAGCTTAAAGCGATTATTATTTAAAGTGAGACTCGAAACAATATTGAATATTAATAATCAACAAAACGGTTAACTGTCGGTGTTAAATCAAAACGGCGGGTATAAGCCGAGTTAATATTTTAATTTGGACCTGCAATAACAAACGCGGACCGCTAAGTTAATTTAAATGCCGTAAAGCAATAACAGATGGCGTAAAATACAACGCGATCCAAGTGATTGTTCTGAAATATCGGCCATTACTCAAACGACGTCGACTATACAGCCTTTCGGGCTGATCTAGGGCTCCCAGTTAGACATACATCCATTAATATCTAGAATAAATCAAAGATTACTTTCCCATATCTTGATATCAGGAGATTCAACTTGTCTAAATATAACAGTATTTTATTATCATTACATTATTGTATATCAAATTTATTAAATAATACTTCAAAATAGTAAATATGTTGTTGACTGAAGACCACACCACCACTTAATACCAGATCGTAGCAGAGCTATCTATTTTAAATAATCTCTTTGCCGTCTTTTTGATGTTTTACTAAAGTTGGAACGAATATGTTTATATTCTTACTTTTAGCTTTTAGCATCTTCGACATAAATATCAATAATCTTTTTTTCAATTTAAAACCTTGATCTGATGTTAGGTTTTCAATTACCCCTTGCTCTATAAAAATTTCTTTCTGTTGGACTGTTCTGCGCAATTGTGTAACCTCGTTTAAAACTATACCTATTACTTAATATCACTGCTGCAACGACACTTAACATACAATGTCTCAAGCTCCTGAGCGCAATATAAAAATTTTCGGAAAACCCTAAAGATAGAGAAACTTTACAATATCTAACAACGTATTTATTATCATGCAAGTTTAATAGGCGACTATTGCATGCGAGAAGTTGTCAGCCCTGGGCGGGCAGGCTGCACGCAAACTCTACGGCCATTATGACAATTTAAGCTAGGACCCGTAGCCTGGAACATAACTTTGAGATAGGACTGGACACAAAGAGCATGGTCTGCACAATTGACATCTCTCCGTACGACTTCCAACCTGTGGCGTAAATTATCATCTACATTAACATTTAAATCTTTCGCTAAAAATAATATATGTTTTATTTACAAAAAAAAATGCATTTTAATATTTTTATATAGCGGTAACAATTTTCTTTAAATTGTACATAAAATATGAAAACATCTTTTTAAAATTTTGTTATCCGATCTATTGGTGCATTTGATAAACATTAAAAGTTACTTACTAGTTAAAATTCAAGCCTTACTGTATAAAAAATAATAATTTCGGATACTAAAACGGAAATGATAATCTTCTAAAAGGCGAAAAGTTTTTGGATGTCTGTTTTTTGCGAATTATTCTTATAGTAGATCTGCTAGAACAGTATTGCTCTGTTTCCTGTTTCCAACATATGAGAGCCAGTATTCTAGGCGAGCACGCTTCACCATCCACTACTTCATTGGCACTTAATCTGTATATATATATATATATATATAATTCTCGTGTCACAGTGTTTGTAACTAAGCTCGACCAATTTTTATTAAATTTTTTATGTATATTTGGCAGGTTTGAGAATAATTCGTAAACTAATTTTTGGCACACTCCAATTTTTTTTCAATTTTTATTTTTTTGTGATTAGTCATTAAAAATACATACAACCCTTAATTTTGACACGTCTACCATCAACTCCCATTTTCTATATGCCTTAACCACATCCCCATACATAAAATAGTAATTTTTTATTTAACATCCAAAATACTCACTGGAAATAATTTATATGGTAAAACAACGTCTGCCCGATCGGCTTGTATTTTATAAAATCGGCATGCGTTGGCTATTATAGATTAAGAATTAATTGTTTTTTTACACTTTTGGGTAGTTGGTATTGATAACCTTATTATAAATATAAAAGCATTGCGTAGTTATATTTGGAATGTCGGATGGGTATTGCGAGCGGCGCGGTCGCGGCTGGCCGGAGCGCGTCGCGCTTGGCGGAGCGTGCCCGCTTCAGTCAGGTGCGATACCCAGCAGGTCTGTGTGCCTGGCACTTGGCAATGCTGCACGCCATCACTTAGCTATTAAGAAAATGTTTGTTAATATAGTTGCAGGCGCCTACCGGTAAACATACTGAATGAAATACAATCTGGTAATGGCTGCAAGTAATCGATCGTTATTGTGATGATGAGATGTTTTGGAAAGCCTGTATCTAACAGTGAACGTCAACCAGTTGATAATAATAATGTTGATGACCGTCATAATGTTAAGTATTACTCGTTCTTTTTAATTTTGTATCTACTACCGTTGCAATTAATATAGCCAACTACATTTATCAAAGGTATAGTTATGATAGATTTTTGCATCACTTTAACTTCGTCTCAAACCGACGAGCACATGAAATGAACTAGCGACCCTTCATTACTTAAATTATAATATTAATAATGAATACATATATTATTAATTCGTTATGGTAAGTATTTATCGAAATTATATATAAATGTTTCTTTAAACGAAGACTGCCCGAGTACTACAAAAGCGACACCTTTTTTGACAAACAGTTGTGTGCAAATATTAGCTATGTTTCGATTTAAACTTGAATTATTATGTAACTAGTGCATACTACATGCTATTAGTTTTGCATTGAGATCGTATCTTTACGATTTGTAGTTCAAAAAATCATCAAGATTCTGTTTCGAACCAGAAATCGGCGCATTTTCACGTTCGCATCGAAATAAGAATATGAAAATGTTAATTGTCGTTTGCTCAACGTAAATATTCAATTTCAGCAGTGTCCAACACCTGAGGCAAGACTAACGTTAATTGCTGACGTGTGTAACAGCGTGGTCGTAACCGCGTAACCCGAGACGACGCTCGAAGGCGACCTGCTAACTGGGACAATTAGTAATCAGGTGACGCACCAACAGATTGGCTCAACTATTATGAGCTGTGAAGATTGCAGCATAAGATGGCTTGTGCTGATATATGATGCTGAGCTGATATTATCATCGCGATACAGCTTCATGATCATTTTATCTATCAAAGCCCTTCCTATATCTCCAACCAGTGGAGTCTTCTCTGCTTATTCATTCTATTACTCATCTTCATTTCTTTGTAACATTCATCACCGTTGATATAATAACTTAGATCTTTTAGACCTTTATTCTTCATCAAATTTATTTGTTACCGATCTCGTTACTTAGAGAAGTAGCTCTCTTCACCGATTCCTGTGTCACTTAACTGCACAGAAATTAATGATGACGTTGTAACTAACGATAGATATATCACCAGTAAATTATAGTTCAGTAAGTATAACAATCGTCTTTTTTATTAGATGATGTAATCCCATCTTTCTTATAACCTTGTTTTTTCTTACAACTAACGATGTTGGGGCTGCGTAGGTGACTTTATAACTAACCACCTAGATTAATGTGTAATCCAAAAATAAAACTTAGCGCACAACTCATCAAGGGATCAGATAAACAAAGCAGTTACACCTACTACATATTATATTGCACAATTATATACTACAGAAATGCTATGCCATTGTAAACCGAAACACCTTACATTAAAGTAGAAAATTGACGAACAAGTAATATATTGAGATACATAACGAATACATCTGTATATTAAAAGTTGAAGTCATCCAGTGGAATTCATCATCAGACAATGGACAGCTTCTATCTAAGATTTCGAAATGATATTAAAGAGAAAATTTCCTATATCTTAATAATTTTTTTAAAGCGTTGATTCGACTTGATTAGCAGGAAATACATCTGATGTTATGTGCACCTGTTTGTGTTGTTATTCGTCACCATAAAATACGTATGTTGACGTACTTATCTACATAGCCGGTAACAGAGAGAGAATATTAAACTTAGTCTATATTGTACCTTCACTTAAACTGAATCTTACTAAGAATTTCTAATGAAGTTAGATAAAAAATTAATTATTAATGATAGCCAATGTAATACTAGATTATATATTTGCACCTATGACATCCTGGGCCCTGGAACGCATTGTGACCAAAAGTATTTCAATAGGTGGAAATAACACATAACCTAACTCGGGGTATCTTATGAAGATACACATCAATTAAAACTAATTTTACCTTCAGTAAATAACAAAGAATTAACTGACCCCTTGCATTGTATTATTGAGATGCCATAAAAATTATGGCACGAAATGAGGTTTTTGTTAAAACGAGGACATTACATATATAACCTTTATGAATTTTTATATTTAAATGAAAACAAAATCACATGAATACGCGGAAGGTTACTTATTTGACGAGGGATTTAATGATAAACGAATTTAAATTTAACATATAAGGTGTCAGTTAAGTAAAGAAGTCGAAAGTCAATGTAATATTTCCAATTTGTTTATCGATGATACAAAATGGATATCTTGCATTGGCACACTTACATGTAACACATTAAGAAAAGTTTACAATTTCCTTAACTTTAATATGTTATTCCATTTAATGTTAAGCGTTTAATTGAATTTCTCTTGTACTATAATTTATTAAATATTTTATCTGTTGTTTCGCCGTTGGCTTACATAGATTGTTTTTTTGTAAATTTAACCGTTATTTTACCGCACACTTATAAACATTTTAAATTATACACTGTCGCTATGGAATCAAGAGAAAAAGTACAACTTCGTAAAATTAATTCATTTTATGTATACGTTATTATGCGTGAAATATAATAATCAGTAATTTAAAATTATATATGAGATATTTATATGTAAACTTTTGCTTTCTCCATTTACAATGCAACTCAAATATTTTTTGTTTAAAAAGTTTTCTTAACTTTTACTTACTTGCAATACTTAATGATGCATATTTTATATTAATGCGTGCCATTAACTCAGTTCAGATTATTTACGTAAATTATAAATTATTAGACTTCTTAAGAAATTCTTATGCTTATTTAACGACGCTAAGTTTAAATTTGTTGTTCAACCTTTATCTGCAGAAGCTTTATGTCAAACATATTTGTGCTATTTTTTATTTGTTAGCTAACTAAACTAATTCTTTCAAGTAAAAAGGTAGATTTAATGATTATAAATACAAGTAAAATATACTACAGACCTATATTGCTTTGATGATGTAATTACTTACCGTTAGATGGCGGTATTATAAACAAAACACTTTGTCAAGTAAACAACTAGACGTAGTAGTACTTGAAAAAAAAACTTATACTAGAGCACGTTTGCCATTTTTTTAAAATACAATTGCTAGATAATAATATTAAAAATATTTTGGAGTATTTTTAATGATATTATATAAACTTTTAAAGTTAAATTGTATGCAACTTGCGTGAAGAGGAAAATCAACCGTACCGAATACATCTTGGGGTATGTAATTTAATTTTCTTGGTTTTCATAGTAACATTATATAAATGTTACTACCTCAACATATATTATGGTTTATATTGATGTATTTAGAGCAAAGGAATTGTATACATCTTCCACAAATGTTTTGTAAAATAGTATTTAATACTTTGAAATATTAGATATTTGAAATTTTTCCGACGCAAATACCAAGTACGCGTACTTGTAAACAATTACCTGGTTTTGAAACTTGGTCTTATGAATATGTTTCGTACCTATTTTCAAGCACTCTCCCATGTCTTGTTTCAGTGTATCATCATATTATCCTCTTTAAGTTTACAACAATAAATTCTGTCATGTTTATTTCATGGCCTTCTCAAGTAAACCGTTTTATTCATGTCGCTTACCGTAAAACTGGAATGATGTGTTATTTTAAATTCAAGTTTATTTCTTTTAATGCACATTTATGCAGTCGTTTCAGCTAAGATATTATTATAATAGAACCTGAATGTCCGGATGAAATAAACCGACAAATTGCATTTTGGATGTTAAGGGACAACATTTTGGAAAATAACTACTTTGTATATATATTATGGTTTCTCAGTTGTCTCATTGTAAGTGATCTGTACCTTTAAGCAAGCATGTCAATCCTTTCTTAGCAGTTGTGTAGAACAAAGGATTTTGATACAATTAAGTGATCATTATTGAAATATTGAAGAATAGGAATTGGAATCGTGCAATAAAATGTAAAAGACAGCATTTATCTCTATAATTATATTTAAAGCCGGCATCTAGTTTTGTTTTTTAGATCCCAATGGTTCGATGAATCATCATCTTTTAAATGTTATTCTACCGATTGTTACTCATATCTTTTATCTGTACATTCTCACATAGGGATGAATGATAAATAAATAACGCAATACCGATAGATAATTTCGAATCGTGCATCGTCCGGCCAACAGCACGGCGGCACGTGCCCGGTTCAGCCGCTCGTTAGAAGCGGCGTAATGAGGCAGCCATCTTTACGACCTCCCCCGGTACTTGTTCTGAATCCTGTCTGCTTACATAACTTGTAATTTACAGCGTAAGAAATTATATATTGTAGGGTGTTAGGATTATACGGCGGGCTTTGTGCCCGCAGACCCTATTCCCAGTTCCTATCAAACCCACCGATTCGCGCGTCCGTTTTGATTAGAGATTAAATAATATGACTCATCAACTGTTCAGGCCATAAATGATACTAGAACGAATGCGTGTTGATTGGAAAACGGTACATGAGTATCACGTAAGTTAATACGGAAATTAACACATAACACTATCCGCTCACGTCTGTTGTTATGTGGGATCAGTTAATATTTTAGTTTAGTATTAATCACAAACATCACCTATCTACGACGTAACAGATACAGAGGCTACGCATCCGCGTATAATACTCCAATTTATTTTATTATTCCGTACCGGAACCACATTCCCGATATCTTTAAGACCATTCCGCAAAACTATTTTCATATCTCCGTCGCACGGAACCGTATTTCCAGCGAAAATTACAAACAGTAATGCTGCGCTCTCAGCGCCCACGTGCTCTGCCATTTTATGTAACTTCAACACTGGCCTGTGTTTTCTTGTACCCCAGATATCCGGGCCCCGATAAGTAGACCTCCGAGGGAGTAATGGCTCCATGCGTTCCGTAAAATTTATTTAAAATTAATTAACTTTCTTGTCTAAATTCATTAATTTAAATACGTCAATAACAACGCCTTTAAGTTCATGGCAATTAGTTATTTTTGTTTAGTGTTTTTTAATTAACTCAAGTTATAACTCTGACAGTACATTTACCATGATTATAAGAACCTTTCAGTTGCTTTCGTACTAAGAATGACAGACAAGTCGAACATGCCCATAACAAAGTAGTAACGAATTAAATGTTCACAACACTACAGTAACGTTAGAACTGTTTAGTTAAAGAAATAACCGCTGCGGTACCAACAACGGAAATCTACCTGTAATATGTTCAGCGAGGAAAAATTTTAAAGTTAAGAACACTCGTATGTATGAAATATGCACATAATTAATAGTCTCGTTCGAGATTCACGAGCCTCGATGAACTACACTCCCGGACTCATCTATCGGCCCACCTAGTGTTTAAAAGTTTTAACGGTGCCTAGTTAAAAATAAATGTTAGGTGGAGCAATAAGTTTTAATGCAATTTTAAAGCTGATTTTTTGGTCCACCCTTATGTATGTTTTTTTTTTAGTTTTGAATTTAGGATTACGAAATAAAAACCAAAATTCGGGTCTGGTTCGCACAAGTTGGATTTTTTTTTGATGTGTCCGATTATTGGTTCCATAAAAAGGTAAATCTGAACTTAGAGCCAGTTTTGACCAAAAAATATGGATACTCTGCCTGAAATTGTCGCCCAAGTTGTAAAACTGCTGCCGGCCAAATCAATTCGAAATTACAAAAAAAATAAAACAAAAACATACATAAGGGTTGACCAATAAATCTGCTTCAAAACTGCATTAAAACTTATTGCTGCACCTAACATTTATTTTTAACTAGACACCGTCGAAACTTTAAACACTGGGTGGTGGGCTGATAGATGTGTCCGGAACTATATTTTACTCAAAATTTTAAGTCTTGATAATGTTTTTACGTATAAAGTATTCTTGTTGGTTTAATTAATCGTACAAAATTATGTGCATCCCAGCGGATCCTTGTTAACGGTCACGGTGTAAGGCGTTAAATAATTTAATAATTGCCCGCTCGGAGCTCACTTCAATTAGTCATACACCATTAGGGTTGCCATAACACGTTGCGTTAAGCTTCAACAAGACACTGGTGATTTAGAGTGGTAAGTTATAAATTTATAAATGATTTTTGACTTTTTTTTATTATTATCGGCCATTTCCTAACGTGCAATATAAAACAAATCGACATCGCAAAGGGTTTTGATTTTTTTGTGAAAATCACGAGTGTTGTTACAATCAGTAAAGTTGAAGCTGTGTAAATTTGAAACGGAAGACATAAATGCGTCAATCGGATTGAAATTTCCGCTTAATGTATGTATATATTTAATAGCATCAGCTATTTATGTTAGTAAAATTAATAATATAATTAAAACCTCTTTTACAAATAAATAAGACAACTTACTAATATGATATTTGCCTATAAGAAAGAGGATGATTATACTCAACGAAGTTGTGCTTATTTATCAAAACTTGGTAAGTCTCGCTCCTTTAGTAAGTTAAAAAGATTACTAGATTATAAGGATTTAATTTACCTAACAATTAGAAGAAGAAGAAGATTATCATTCTTTGCTATAAATAGTAAAGCCAAAGATTTAAACAGATTTTATTCACTGTTGGTAGGTCTCTTTTGCTGAAAACGGCAAAGTACCACCACAGCGTTAATTTCTGCCGCGAAACAGTAAGCAAACATTACTGCGTTACTCTGCGAAGGGTACTTCTCAAGGTGATGACCACAATATGGTGCATTGTTTATCATTCTCACTAGTGCCACATTGTGACCAGTTTGCTCCGATGCTTCGTAAAATAAAGGAAAACATCTTAACGATTTCAACCCTGCCGTATTTGGTACTGCACTCGTAAGTAATTGGCGAAAATAGTTATTTTAATTAGAGACAGCGACCGTCACTGTGATATTAATCACATATTAAGACCAAATGAATTGCCTTTGATCTTTTTGATATTCTCAACCCAATTGTATAAGTATGTGAAAATGTTTTGCATTAGTTATGTGGTAAAAACCGTCGTAGTTGTTTATGATGTCAGTATACTAATATTAGTAACGCAAATACGATTTCTTAATGCACACATGCCCCCACCGATGTGGAGTTATACATAGAATAGACGTCATGGAAAGTTTACCGTCATAAGTGAATGTATTATGTATTCACAACGCAAATTTGCTGCGTTTTTATTCGATGGTTATTTTGCTGTTTGTCTCGTTTTTAATTATTTATAAGATAAATATTCTTTATTGTACATCACAACACACACTGAGTAAAACACAATTTCACAAAAGAAATACAATTACATCTTCCATTGAATAAATTTCCTCAAACTAGCGCGTCTATTTGATAGATAAAGTTTTAAGTATTTAATCGCTTACTAATATAACATTTTTTAATAGTAATACGACAACAACTTTAGTTATATGAATAGATCTATGAAATAAAAGTTAAATTACGTGTAAATGGATGCTGTGACGTAAACACAGCGCTGGCAGCGTCGCACCCATTCAAAGTGGTATAGACCATAAATCAGAGGGCGCGGCGCGGAGCGACGGAGGACAGGCGCCTCTCTGTCTTGCGTGGAGCTGCGCGTGCGCGTGCGCACACTATGTTAATGCCACCTTACATGCCGTAGGGCTGACCAATTCATGAAATATAAGAACACATACATGATTGATTATATTTTTATTATTAAATTATTAAGCTTAAACAATCTTCATTTCTCACAAGAATATTTATTATCACTTAGGCGAGAAAAACAATAATAATAAGGTGAACCAACATAATAGTATATAAGTTTATTAGAAAATAAGTGTTAGAAGAATATGACATTTTGTTTGACTATGGGAAAACCCCTTTACTTACCTACCCAGGTAATAAAAGCTCATCTACTTGCTCATTTCTTTCGCTAGACCCAGTCTCTTTTTAGAGAGGGAATTCCTCTACCTGTCTTCTTCTGGAAAGTCACGCTATAACATTTAGCGCACCGTCTTATTTGGCCTCTACGCTTGGATTCGACTTCTAAATGTCATGAAAGCCTGGAGAAATCTACTAGTTCACTGCGATGAGACTTGAGCACGGCTGCCCACTAATAATCGGTCAAAGAAAATATCGCACTTTTTTTAATTGAGCGGCAAATTGTAATACCTGTACACCTCTCTGTCACTCCATCACGCTCTCATCATACCCTGGTTTTCTTTACCATCGTTTAAAATTTAATATAGAATAGTTCAACCGACTATTTACTAAATCAGGTAACCCTATCCCTTCCGTTCCCGAGATGACATAATGTCGAGCATATTCGGTGTGAGCGCGGTTGGATTTATGTTTTGATGGTTGATATGGTAAACGATGGTAATATATTCAGAACGTGGAGAGATTTATGCGAAGTTTACTTCCCACCGAAGTTCACGCCCTGTTCATGTTAAAGGGCAGCGACTACCGACATCGTTTGCGAAGCAAATTTATGCCAATTGGATAATGCGCACAGTTTATTTATTATTTTTGATAATTTCTTTATAAACCCTTACATTGTTCTTACGGATCCTTTCGCTAAATGATTTTGCTGGCTACTTTACTTTTTACTTCTTCGCTAGATATATCCGCTGTGATATAGGTATCTAAGTAGGCATAAACAGCGGCTTAGATTCTTCTACTAACTCTCATTATTGAGTCCTGTTCATACATATATTTCACTATTAAAAAATAGTAACGAAAGCAGAAAAAAATTAGTCTTAGAAATAAATTTGTAGAAGCATTTTTCAGTTCTTAGCCTCCTTTGTGATCGTCTAGATAACTACCGTATCACTTATTTCTGCAACCAAGCAGTGCTGTGCTAACATTACACTGTCCTGTCTTAATGGGTGTGGATAATAAAATTTATGAGGTAATAAGACTTAACATCTTAGGTAATAAGTGCAGTTTAGTGTCATGCAAACATTCTATTAGCACCTCATTGTAACGACTTACCGAATAAAACAATGTCGTTTGTTGAATAACACCTACATTATTATCAATGTTAATAATTTAATACAGTAATAAAGTTTGTTATAATCGCGCTCTGTTCACAAACATGATTTTATACCATTATACCATAGTTCACGTATTTCTCGAAGCGGACTTGTTTCGGTCCACCGTTACACAAGCAGCGAGCCGTGTTCGGTGGCTATATAAGCAGCGTGTTAACAAGACTCGAGAGCAGTCGAGGGAACGGAGCACACAAATCATTACGGGATACCCACAAAGCTGCGAATAATTTGCAAATAATGAAATGGGATACACCTAACGTTTGTTCAGGATGATTGTTAAATGAACCTATTGACCAATGCAACCTGGAACGACCTGGTGAAGATTGTAATCATCGGACGAGTAGTCTGAAATGATGCTACTTCTTGGTTAATAAGTAAACATTGAAGCTTTAACATTTTAAAGCTCCATTCCTCTTTTACAGTAGCATTGTGAACAGTCTGCTTTTTCGGCCCCTGTCTATTAGCGACTCCTGTTTTAAAGACTGTTTGCTCTAAATATTATTAGAAGATAGTTTCTCGTCGCGCAGCGTTTTTAAATAATGCAAATACTTCATTAAATTTAAAAAGATTATCTGTCATCATACTAATCTTACTGCCTTCGAGTAGCGGTTAAGAACTTGCTTTGTAAGCTCCCAACTTTTGATTTTATATGGATTTAATTGTGCTAGGATTAGTTGGACTATATCCCCATTCACAATTTGATTCCTAACATGACAGTTGTGTTCTGGTAGCCGGAACCAGATTATTACAATCGAGTAAACTTCACCATGTATGTTCTTATTGTTACTTGACCTGTCAAATTGTGATGGTGTCCATTGCATATTATTTATTCCGTCTACTCCATAGTTTCTCATGGCTCCGTGTTGAGAATGCTCGGCAACGTTAAATTTAATGCAAGCCAAGGAAGGAAGGGATTGTAAGGAAAGTCTCTGCTTGCCTGTTATTTGGTGTCCGTTCCCGTTAATTTTCAGCGATAATAATAACAAGTACCAGTAATGTTAATTTTGAAAGTTAATTGATAGATAAGTGTTATATTAAGCTACTAGACTTACCCTGTTTCACTCACTGTTTTTTAAACTCACTTTTCAAGTTCCACAGCTACTGCACTCAAATTTAAATAACTGTGACACAATGAATTAAAAATTATATTAACTCTCAGTAACCTTTACTTCGTGTGATAATAAAATTAATAAATAAGATATTAATATTCATACACTTTATTATACTTTACACAATAAATTTTTAACAACTTGAATGGACTTTCCCACACGGTTAATGTTGTATACAATAAAAATAATCTAAGTTACACAGATTACATTATCTTAAATATTGCCTCAGAGGAACGGGTCATGAACTATTTCAATTTGTTTGCCTAATGTACTTAGTTCGTAATCATCAACGTCGTGAACGTATAAAGTTAAGTGTTTCTTTTTAGATTATTTCAATTGATTGCCTTAATATTTTATGCAAGTTAAAAAAGATATATTCCTCTATTATTAAAACGGTACATCTTTGGAAAGCAGCACTGAATTTACTATTTAAAAAACACACTAAGATCTACTTCTACCGAATGTTTGTATAATCAGTAGATTCATTTTAGTATGACTCGTACTCGTCTAGTTTATGTAAACGGTTAAAAATATATTTCATCACACCACAACGATACTAAATTAATTATAGTAATATTGGTGTTTTAAGCAAGTGAGTCGTAAGTCGCAACCCACAATTTGAATACCAACCACGAACAATCGCCGTCTGGGTAATTTTGTTGGATTTACGATGAGAACAGAATGGTGATTGTGTTGGGAGATTTTGTGTGCCTTCTATTAAACGTTAGTGCGTCTGGAAGTGTTAGCAATCTTACTTAACTACTACTTATATGATACAAGTTTAATAATTTCAATAAAGATGTAAAGCTTTTTCTTTAATTATCATAGTCTTGTCAATTCTAGCTTTTTTAATACTTTAATAGTTATACCGGTTGCAATGTGATTTATTAAAAAGATTATATTAAATCCGGCTCGAAGGACCACTTTCAGCATGTGCAGCAAATCAAATGAGTTTTCTGCTATTACATACAATAATCAAAACTATTATTAGTTAAGGTTAAAATATTGCCAGAGTTAAAAAATGTATTTAATCAAGTCAAGTTTCTGTTTAATATATTCAACATATCTAACTTTCAAAGTTATTATGTACGATGTAATAAAAGTAATAATAAACAGCCTTCTTCTTGTTTTAACTGCTGAGAATGGGAACCTTCTGTCATAATCAGATTTAGCAAATTTTGGATTGGTGAATAAAGGTAATGATAATGAATTTAACACCTAAACACAACATAACCCGAACAATTTTCTCAGTTATAATTTCTTTATATGAATTACATTTAGCAAGTTGATTGTCAAATTTATCATAACCTGAATATCTTACGTGATTTACATATTCATCGGGCAATAAAGACTGGCATTGAGTGAATTAAGTTACGTTACAAGTAATCATTTATAGAGAGGGATCCGGAACCGGAACGCGACAGTTATACCGATCTTCTCTACAACGTAACGGTTACACTATTTGCAGTACTTTTTATTTCTGCGAAAACACCGGTACCCGACAATGAAACGATATTTACGCATCGATTATTATAAACTAAGCACACAAATACACAGCCGTTTAACCACTACTCCATATACTTTATTGACTATTTAAAATACTTAAAAGTTAATGAAGTTGTAAAGTTTCTATCACACCGTAAGTACGCCCACTCGGTCGCATTAAATTTCAGATTTTATATAGATTCTTACAACATAAACTATGTAGATAAAGTGAAACGATTTTGTTTGACACTTAGGTGTTCGCCTCGTGAAATAACAAAATGGAAATTTTGTTGCATAGTCGTGGCCTAGCCTTTATCCCTGGCTTTACTTAAACAGGAAGGCATTATCATATACATGCATACTAGATGGACCTCACAGACATCTTGCTGATATATTTATTTTAACCCTGTGTCTGAAAATATATGGTTAGAATATTTTTTTTGAGTTCTAGTGGAATCAAAGTACTTAATGAAAAACAGTGACTAAGATTGTGGCTTAAGACGACATTATAACTTAACTAGCATTGTTTGAACTGTATCACCTTTTTTATTAGATAGACATAAATGTGAAGCCTTGGTCTTGCTCTTTCCAAATAGAAGCGATTTGTAATAGGATTAACGAAAACCAAATACTCTATAGTGAGTGACCTCCGAATCGAACCTGGGACCTTAGTTACATAGCAAGCGATTAGCCGCTGCGGTACGGATGCAGTTTAACTTAATAGTTAAACATACAGAAGTAACCACTCCGCAGTAGATATTTAAAATATCTTCTCGACATATCTCTAACTACCTCATCAATACAGATGAGCGACCAGGATTTATAAAATGTGTTCTTATCTATTATCTTCTTTTTCATTCTATAAAAAAATACATATGGAATAGATCTAAACAATTTTATGATTATCGAGTACTATACAATTTCTTTGATAATTTACTGGTGGTAGGTACCACCGGAGCTCCTATTTCTACCGCCAAACAGTAGTGAGCAAACATAACTGTGTTCCAGTTTGAAGGGTGTTGTAAGCTAGTGAAATTACTGGGGTAACGAGACTTGACATCTCGTGTGTCAAGGCGACGAGCGCAATGTGGTGAAGTGTATACCATCTTAACCAGCTCACGTTGTTATGGGCAAAGCTTATCACTTACCATCAGGTGAACGTATTATATATTATATTACACTAGCTGACCCGACAGACTTCGTTCTGTCAAAAAAAATTGGAATGTTCTTTGTTCCTGCCTATTTTATAGCCGGGGCAAAAAATCTCTTGAACAGAACCGTCACCCTGGTTATGGGCGGTGTGTGGGGTTCAACACTATACATATATTCATCTAATAACTAATATTTAAATATTAGTGGGTTGCAGAAGAGTGGCCAAAGTTATAACTAAAGTACATAAGTTATATTTACTACAAGCTTTATTATATACATATATATAGCCTATGACCATTTCTAGGTTATCATCTATCACCATACCAAATTTCATCAAAATCCGTTCAGCCGTTTAGGCGTGAAAGAGGAACAGACAGACAGACAGACAGACAGAGTTACTTTCGCATTTATAATATTAGTATGGATTTGAACTATACAATTGGTTGTGCAGTTATAAATTAGCATAGTTACCGATAAATCGTACGGAGTCCGAACGATACGTTGCAACATGTTGCACCTAATCATCGCCCGTTTCCCCCAATCGCGTTGGTCCCTGGAACAATGGCCGGTTGAAATGGTCCCGATTAACTCGACCTCAATTAAACTCACTTCGCGTATTTCCACTAAACACGAACTCGTTAATGTTTCACTTGTGTTATTTAGCTTTAAATGGTAAAGCTACAGCCTTTTGACCTGTTCCACATACTATTTGCTATACTATTTGTATTCTACAATGTTTTGCTTATCGGAAGAGTTTCAAATGAATAATGAAATACTTTTCACAATGCATCATATAGAAATTGTAATTTCATAATCTACTTTTTTCGTTCCTTTAAAGGAAGGGCATGTATATTTTCTTAACATTCTTTCATTTATACCCATCCATACTCATATTTAAAATTGTTTAAATTATGACACATGCCAGTAGTACATTCTACACTAGAATATTACTCCTTAACTTTATTCTTATATACGCTACTTTCAAAGTCACTGTTATATATTCATTGCAGATCTCATTTACATTGTAACCACAGTAACAGTAAATCTCGACTATAATGTTTATATTTACAGCTTATGCTTTAAAAAAACCGTTAGTTATCTTATTAACGAATTTAATCTCATCAGACTACAGAGCATTAGCTTTAGGCGAAGAAAAACATTGCGAAGAAATCGACATATTCTACCAACCAGCATGGTAAATAAAGCCTTGACTCTCATTTTATGAGTGATGGTTTCGATTCCCAGCAGTGAGAACATGAAGACAGCTCTTTAATAACATAAATAATAATTAGTCTTAGCCACAGTATTCTCTTTCTATGAACACTTACAACATTATCAAATCTGTCATCAAGTTCTATTGTGTAACAGAATAACTGAGATTTTAACCTTTTTAAGTAAAGGTTTATTGAAATGTCGACTTAACAAAGATATAATTGTATCTATTACATATCTAGTGCGCGTAGTACTTATATGGAGATATCGCGTGACAGAGACAAGCTGGTGACTCCATTCAGGGGCACGCCTGGGGACATGCTAATGAGCCGATAGTGCCTCGGGGTGACTTCCGGGCTGACGTCACCAGCTACTTGCTACGTAGGTACTAATCAACAAAACCGTCTATAAATGTCTAATTTTATTGTTAACTTTATTAACCAAGTAGAGGGATACGAAATTATCGCTCTAGTACTAGTTTAATGTTTATAACATTTGTAAATCTTAACACATTAGTTTGATTAATTTAAAATATTATACAATGAAATGCATTTAACTAGATGGTTACTAATCAATGATTTACCTTACGTTGTAATCGGACTTAAAATAATGTTTTTCATAACAAAACAATAGTTAGCTGAAAATAAGCGGGGCTGAATCATTTTTGATGTTGGTGGATATGAAGCAGGAATATTTAGGTAGACGTTTCATTTAAAAGCAATATACAAAAGTGTGAAAGTGTGAAAATTCATAGAAGATATCAATATTTATAAAATTGTCGTGTGGCAGTGTTTGTAACCAAACTCCTCTGAAACGGCTCGTCCGATTTTTATGAAAATCTTTACGTATATTTGGCAGGTCTGAGAATAAGTCGTAAACTATTTTTAAACACCTAAGTGAAAAGGACTGACTCACCCCATATTTTTTTTATGATTTGGCGATATGAATAATTAATACATTTTCACCCTTCTACCATCAACCCTCATTTTTAATAACGATATTAGTACTAATATAATCATCAACTTTTAGTTATCAATGGAACAGTTAACACGTTCACTGCCACCCCGCTTTTGACGATGTCTTCCCAGGGGCCGCCATACATTGGGTGTCGGACACACCGTTTGTGTCGCCGGCACTGGAGAAAAATGTTGGTGGACACAACAGTTGTGTCACCGGCACTGCGTTTGGGTAAAATTAATATTTTGTAGTTTTTGTGGCCGTCGCCGCCTCTAAGTTTATATAAATAGTATAAAGTGTTTGAAGATTAGTTAGTGTGTTTTACATATAAATAGTCGAGAATATGACGCCGCCATAATTTGGGCTTCCAATAGGGTGATTTCTTTTAGCCCACCTTGTATAACGCAATAGTACTCAACACGAACCTCCACCAAAGTTAATAAAGTAAACTGAATAAAAAAACGTCTGAAGCCTTGTTATTGTTATATGCCGTTATATTATCTATTCCTCTTTCAGACAGAGAATATATCCCCAAACTTACAATAACTTAGTTATTTTTAATTTAACATCCAAAATATTCACTAGAAATAATTTATATGGTAAAACGTTTGCCGGGTCAGCTAGTAATGTATATCAAACGTCTTTATTCATCTATAAATATATGAAAGGCAGTCGTCGGCCATTGTCGTCCGAATTAGAAGTAAGCGGGCTCTCGCCGCGGGGAATTGCTACACATTTGGGGAGAAAGGAAATTGAAGCTCCCAGCACTTTCCTTTTTAGAGTCTACGCGTATGGTCATCGCAGCGCTCGTCGACTTCTAAACATACAGACAGGCGCAAATATAATGCAGTTATATATAGCGGAAGATATCAGTTGAAGTTGATCGCTGGAAAAGAAGTGAAGATTTAAATTATTACTATGATAACTTACACACGTCAATTCATTTAGGTTGTAGATTTTAATTCAAGACATCTATGTCTTAAAGGATCTGTTCAAACGGAAAACATGATTGGGGTCATTTATGATTGAAAAGCGTTGTATTATGCTATGCAAACAATCCGATAAACAGCGCTAAGTTCCAATAGTATACGTTTGTACACTAAAATTCATCCCCTCCCTTAAAAACTATGCTAGGTGACTAATAATTTATATTAAATCTAGATACTAAAGTATTAACATAAAACTCTTTAAGTCACTTTTATAATATGTTACCGATATAAGTAATCAATAGTTCTGTAAATAAATTTAAATGTACTTTTTAAATTCTGTACAAAAAGATATAAATTAAAAAATTATGTACATTTATAAATATGTATAATATAATACTAATATTAGGAAGTGAATTGTTTTATGTACTAAATACAACGGAGCGACGGTCAAACGTTTACTTTGTAACAGAGATCCTTGGTTGAAGGCCACATATGGAGTTTGGATAGTGGTAGGGTTACCACTAAGTTAACAGTACGATAGCACGGTTTAGCATCCAAAACAAACTTATTTAATAAATTCTTATTGCAACAAAATTTTACAGATATTATCACCTTAATTATTATAGCAATGGAATGTAATGACAGATGTCCTGATATCACTTATCACGGAGCACCTACAGCTTATTTCAATCACGGTCAAATCTACCCATAACTTATATGTTTACTAATATTTTTGTATATATATGTATAATGAAAGTATATGTGTATACTTGAACACTTTTTGTACGTCAACTACCGATATCGATATTTTCCTTTTTCACTAAGGTTAGGTGGTAGAAAACTCAATGTGAGTTAAGCTCGCCTATACCATTTACCGCCTATGATATATGTTTTTCTCCTTCTTTTCTATACTTATATCAGCCATCATTTATATATATGTGTATGCTTCAGGAAATGTATACTAACCCTTCCTATAGCATATGTACCAATCATAGTTGTGTCCACCACCATTATTGTGTTCTATATTGTACTATATGTCAACTACAAAAAATAATGCACCATTATTTATCTTTTCTGCTCAACCTATGGTAGAATGGGAGAAAATGCCCTATGGCATTAAGTCCGCTCTTTTTGTACATTTTTCTTTGTGTGCAAATAAAGTTTTAAATTAATTTCATTTCCGTGTAATTATTGTTAGTCTATCTGTTTGTATATATATGTGTATGCTTCAGGAAATGTATACTAACCCTTCCTATAGCATATGTACCAATCATAGTTGTGTCCACCACCATTATTGTGTTCTATATTGTACTATATGTCAACTACAAAAAATAATGCACCATTATTTATCTTTTCTGCTCAACCTATGGTAGAATGGGAGAAAATGCCCTATGGCATTAAGTCCGCTCTTTTTGTACATTTTTCTTTGTGTGCAAATAAAGTTTTAAATTAATTTAATTTCCGTGTAATTATTGTTAGTTTATCTGTTTGTATATAGTTTTAAATAAAATATTAAGTTTGATTGTGAATATTACAGATTAAAAATCCTCTATCATTACGTGTCTGTTGTTTCAAGCGCGAACTTCGCGTCCGTTGTCCTTAAATCAAACCGCCGCGGCTGTATTTTTCCGTTACACGAACGTCTCGGCGCAGTTTTGTACGCGCGTTAATAAATAACACCTTATCGAAGGTCGGACGCGAGAGCGCGGTGTTAACACGCGGCGAGCGGCCGCTACGGACCCAAAGCGACCGATGCGAAAAGCGGAAACGACACCAAACTCCAACGGCGAAGTGTTGTAATCATACAAATTAATAGGCTACAGTCGGTAGCATAAGATTTATTAGAATTACATGCCCATGTATTTATTCTAAAGCTTTATTTCATACTACAAAACCATACAATGCATGGACTTATGGGCATAGGCATAGGAGTGTAATCTATCAGTTAACCCTGGAAGAACGTTTAAGACTGGAATAAAGTGGAATGGCGGTTGCTAATCTTAGTTTATTTTAATGTACACACATATTCATCACAATGAACATACATACATATTACTTATATATTATATACTACGATAAATACTTAGTTTAATGCGTGTGGTCTTCGTGTTGTAGTAAATAGTTTCTCAAGGGCCTTTTAAAAGTTGGCTTACTTCGTGCATTGATGACGTCAGAGGGTAAGACGTTTCGTAGCCGTACAGTCGTATATATATACATTGAAAGATTTTTGATGCTATGGAAAGTGTAATTTATAATTGTTAAGAGGTCTCGGTAACAGTTATTGAGTAGAATAATATTGTTTAATATATAGTTGCGCCGGTGACGAATAGGGATCCATATTATGTATTACTTTGGATAAAACGAGACGAACACAACATCCAGGTAAGTAAATCGCATACTTATAACAATGTGGTTTTACTTAAGATATACACAGTGAATTCTTCTTGTCGCTTTATTCAAAATCATTCTCGATAGTCCAATAGTTTTATTACAACGCCCTTAAAAATTAAAAACAGTTATATTGCGCATTACTGTTTCGTAATAGAAAAAGAACTCTGGCAAGAGATCCACGAGAAATCATAAATGTATTGTTTCACGTGGACTAATTATAGAGAAAACAGTTATTAGCATCATGCATAGATAATGGTCAGCTAGGATGATATACACTGCATCATTGTTCTCGACAGGATACATAAGATGTGAAGCCCCATCACTTAGGTAAATTCACTAGCTATACAGGCATTTAAACTGAAACACGCTAATGTTTCAAGTTGATTCTTTTCCTTCCTGTGTTTTCTTTACTTCGTTCATACAAATTTGTATTAGTAATTCATAAATTTTAATTGATAATCTAATTGAATATTTACCGTTCTTATCTTACCAAAACTGAATGAATTCGATCTGGTAAATATCGAAGGAAGCCAGTAGAAGTTAGCTGATGATGATGAATGTTTTCAAAAGAAAAATAATAAATCTCTCCCTCGTTTAAAAGCAGCTCGCGTTTACGCAGCAATGAAATGGCATTTGTAAAGATTAATCTTTATATAATCGCTGGCCCCGCGTACTGTAAACATTTAGAGGCTTGTTTTGCGGCAATTAGCCTGTACACGTAGCCGAGTGTACTTTCTACGCGTTGTCAAGAGCCAACACCCATATTAATTGTTCTAGCGGGTACCTGTCCGTGATAATACTTAATAAGGCTTAACAAATAGCTTCAGCATCTCGTATCCGAGTTTATCTCGGTTTCTCTCCGCGTTGTATTTGTTTTGTGAGACAAATGATAGGTTATATGGTGTTATTAAACACGCTGCGAACTGGCCCAATAAATATACCTCTATAATTTGAATATACCACAAATATGTATATTTAAATGAAATGTATGATGTTAGTGTGAGTTTAAAGAATTATCATCATCATCACTTCAATCTATTATTGAATCCGACGACTTCCTGAGATCTTCACCAGGAATTCTATTCACCTAGCAGGATGCTAATAATGCTGGAGAATAACATAACCAAGTTATTATTTATATATGTTTATCATATACCACATTTATAAACAAAAAATCTTACTGTTGCATCAAACTCATAACTAAAACTTTATAACAAACAATTTTAAATTATTTGCGTAGTGTCTTTACTGTGTGTGTTTGATCATATATACTCCCGGACACATCTATCGGCCCATCACCCAGTGTTTAAAGTTTCGACGGTGTCTAGTTAAAAATAAATGTTAGGTGGAGCAATAAGTTTTAATGCAGTTTTGAAGCAGATTTATTGGTCAACCCCTATGTAGGTTTTTTTTTAATTTTTTTTGTAATTTCGAATTGATTTGGCCGGCAGAAGTTTTACAACTTGGGCGACAACTTCAGGCAGTATCCATATTTTTTGGTCAAAACTGGCTCTAAGTTCAGATTGGCCTTTTTATGGAACCAATAATCGGACACATCAAAAAAAAATCCAACTTGTGCGAAACAAAAAAATTTTCTCCATTTTTGGGTCGTTGAAAACAATGAACAGACCCGAATTTTCGTTTTTTTTTTCATAATCCTGAATTCAAAATTAAAAAAAAAACATACATAAAGGTTGTCCAAAAAATCAGCTTTAAAACTGCATTAAAACTTATTGCTCAACCTAACATTTATTTTTAGCTAGGCACCGTTAAAACTTTTAAACACTAGGTGGGCCGATAGATGTGTCCGGGAGTGTATATCCAAGTTAAAAAGTATATCCTGAGTAGATTCTTAATGATCATTACAGCGCAATGGAAACTGCAATTACACATACAGATACTTAGATATAAGCAATAAACATACCGCATCCTTTTTGCAGACAAAGAGAAGCCTAGTTTTTTAAGGTTAATTAACATTTATTTAACTTAATATGTTATAAATTTGTTCTATTACTAGCGATTAGTAGACTTTATAGTATCTTGCGTTTGTTTTAACAGTATCTATAAATAATACATGAGCATCAAGCTATTAATTCCCGCGGGATGCTTTATTAACGACTGAATATGGCGGCGGTGCGTAGGATTGCTAATCGCGCGTCCTCTTCTCGCACGTATAGATGAAAGGGAACAAAAAATATATTCATCATTATAACACACTAGTTATAATTAATATTCATTGTCATATTTACTTTGATTCGTTTTTAAGGTTATATATAATAGTTTTTTTTACATTCAAATAGTTAATTAGTATTTTTTAAACTTGAACATTTGTTGATAACTTCAACAGCTTGTTAATTATAACTTATTTCAGAATGGACCCAGAGGAATAAGAGAATAGTTATAGAACTTGATATACAACACATTTTGAACTCATCGTGATCGGAAGATTGAGTCCCACAACTGGGCATTGGCTACCCAAGATATCTTATCGATCGATTCACAGTTACCTTCAATAAATTATCTTACCACATTGTGAACCAGCACTACATCCACGTACGTGGTGACTACTCACATCACTTCTACTAATCTGAAATTGAGGTAAGTGTCAGTTCCCAAAAAGAGCTCTAAATAGCGCTTGCATAAGTACCCGTATTTGTCATCGGTGTTGCCTTAACCGGTGATCAGGTTAACAAAAGGCAACGGTCGTTCGGTGATCGGTGCAAAAGGAAAACTGAAGCAATGTAACGGGCATCAAACAATTGTGCCGTTGAAAAACGCTCAACAATGAACAGTTTCACTGTTTCACCGCCGCAAAAAGTTATCGATTGGGGAAAAATAATCGTAAACAAAAATAATGCCGTTACCTACCGTAAAAAGTGTTCAGTTTCTTTTTAAATCTCAAATCTACTTCTGACTCTTTCTTACTGCCCAGGCTCGTAAAAGAAAAAGTCTTCATCTGGACTAACTTTTAAGTATTTCTTATTTATTTTAAAGTCAAACGTTAGTATCTTTGGTTTTATGTCAAAATATTTATAACTTCTATGGATTTAATAATGTTTACATTATTTATATAAAAAGGTTGGATCGTCATTCATTCAGATTTTTTTACGATATATAAAGTAATTGTGAATATATTTACAGTTAGCATAATGATTATTGTTATCATATATGTGAAGTGAAGAAAACAAGTATTAAATTTAAGGATGTAAATTTTTTGGTTTGCTTTCTTAAAGTATATAGCTTTAGTAATTTATGATTATTTTTACATACTTCATATAATTATTTATCAATATCATGTTCAACAAATAACAAAACCGTTGAATCTCTTTCAAAGGCTTGATTGTTATGTAACGGACGTTGCCATGTTGCTGTACCTCAAAAATACAAAAACTTTGCCCATAGTCGATTTGAAGTAAGAAATGTATTGTCCGGTTTCATCGTAAATAGCTTTTTTCATATTAAAGCAAAAAGTTACAATAAGCGGTCGATGCGACGCAAAAAAGCGGGCACGCTTCATATAACCGGCTTTCTAAGCAGACGTGAGCCGCGATCTGTAACTGGGCCGGCCTGGGCTCGGCTGCGGGTATATAATTGAAGAAATCTCTCCGGACCGCTGCAATTACATCTGCCTCGATTTATACACGAACGAGGTTCTTTAATATTAAACAAAAAAACGCTTATTACTTAAAAAAATGTATTAGCGAATTCCGGATTCGCCGTCTTTGAGCACCGAACATCTGTCGATCGCTTATTAAGAGAAGATAAGTTTTCTTCCTAACAGTAAAAGCATATTTTACTTATTCGTTAAACTGCTAAAAATTGTGAAACTAAACCATACACGTCAACAGAATTTTGATAGATGCAAACAAAGAAAATTAAGGTTTTTCTAAAATTACAGCTCCCCAAAATTTCGTAATACCTTATCCGAGGCTAAGACCTTAACATCACTTTAATTAAACCTGAAAAAAACTTTAGAAAAGCCATTTCATACAACTATATCTACATAGTAGTAATAATCTAGATTTATAAGTATTCGTTTTTAAACCACTATCATCTCTACAGTAAAGACTGATCGTAGATTACAAAAACACACATTTTGAAAAAACTGTTTTTATGTAATGTATTCACGATTATAACTATTGTATTTCGTCCTACTTTTATGTGATATATAATAAATAAATAATCATTATTTCAGATAAAAGTCCATATTAAGTTATTAAGATTTAATAACAATATTGTACTTATATAGTGAAAAAACATTATAAATATGGATTTTTGAATATAATCTCAGGAAAACGCTGGATGACCGGTCATTGTGGACAACTTTAGCTTATCCCTACATCCAGTTTCGGATATCTATCACCTGTTGATGAATGAATACATCCGCTCTGCGCGTCTGACTTGGTACCGCTACGATTTACACCGCTGAACGCGCACCGCAAAAGTACTTTCACGAGAATAAAACCACCATGGAGGCATTACAGCTATCCACATACAATGTCCAACATCGAAAAAAACATTCACATTAAATAAAACGCGCTGGCGTCGGTTATAGAAGACTTATTATTGCCTCCTATCAATGCTTTCAAATACGCCGATATAATACATACTTCACTATACTTTATACTACGAGACGAGCAATTTCTGATTCAGCACTTTAGTTTACCTTCTATAAATATGTTTTATTATTACTATATATTGAAAGAACGAATTGAAATATACAAAAAATTAGAAAATCACAAAGAATCAGAAATGAACATATAAGAGAATAGACCAAAATCATAGATGCTTCCAAATACGATCTAAAACTAAAGTGGCGATGGACCGGTCAGCTTACAAGATGTACGGAGAAGAGATGGACAAAACTAGTGATACTGTGAAAACGACCAAAAGGAAACAGAAGAGGACGCCCAAGGAAAAGATCGGTATGCGATGTAAAAGTAGCTGAAAATTATTGAATAGAAAAGGTATTAGTTAGAAAGAAATGAATTAAGCAGGAGGAGAGGCCTTCGCCCAAAAAGGAATTCCTACCTATATAAAATTGATAAGAAAAACTATGTAAGTTAGGAAATAAAGTTGCCTTAAATAAATCATAAATTATATTGAATCAAAAGGATACTTTGATTCAATATAATTTAGTCATAACATGGGTTTTTGATAAGAAACCCTTGTTATGACTCACTTTACAAAAGTATTAAAAGTAATTTCAACGCCTGAAGTAGCCGAATATGCTGAAGCTTGCCCATAATACTCCACCTTCCATCTTTTTACCAGCCGTGGTGTTAAAGCAGCAAGTTTACTATATGAGAGTGGTAGACTAGATAGACGAGTTAAAATCTAACCTCCAATTTCAGTTTAGTTGAACCAAGAATCTTAGGTGCTTAGTGGTTAGAATAAAGGAGTGATTAATAAAATGATCAATACATTTTAGTAATAATCAAGAGAATGCCGTTGCATATGTTTTTAATAATAAATAACTTGACAGGTATTCATATTAACCAAGTTTGTAGTCAAAACACCGTTAGCCTATAACACTTGACACCTCGTTAACTCGCGTATGCAAATCCGGTTGTTTGTGTCTTTCGAAGAACTTTAACTAACACTTAAAGTCAATTATGCCTGAAATAAAACATATTATCCACAACTCTCTATAATTAAAATTTTTTAGTTAAATCTATACAACACGCTTTGGTATTTATTATGAGTGAAGATGAGGAAGTTATGTTAAACGAGATGTAATGAACTAACAACGATCTTTTCCTGAATGTTATAAAATTATTTTAATACAGATTATCTTATGTTATTTGCTATAACTCAAGAAAATCTTTAGAATCGGTAAAACTATTTAAACTATTATCTATTAACACAGTACCGACCGGTAGCGGAAAAATCGTTTACATATCAGTGTCAGATCATATAAACTGTCTGGCAAAGGTTTATCACATTCTTAGACACAAAATATACATTAAAGTTTGCAATTAGTAATAAATTAACAAGAAACATGAACAAATCTATAGTAATGTTTAATTTTCTTCATCTTCATTGCAAGGAGGAGATTTGTTAAAATTTGCGTCTATTCCGTTTAAGTAAATTGGTATACTAAACATCAATTTCTAAATGCATATATAAAGTAAAATAGTTATACATTGTGAGGACAAAGTTTACAGAGTTCAATGTAAAACAAATTTATCTTCTCTACACTTCTGTCTTCGCGGCTGTGATGAAAAAGGAAATCCATCGTTGAATCGCCCAGCACCAGTGATGCCACTAAGAGACCACGGGAATGTTAAAAATAAACCCGTGAATTCTTCCAGTGCCATTGCCTGTGCATAAAGCGAACGTAGATCACTTCTATAGATCTTCTACATCTCCCTTTTTCTTTATAATGCCGATGTTGATTTAAACGGCTCCATGTTATTTAATAAGCTTCATTATCTTCTGTATGTTGATGTACATTACTCCCTCAGCTTACATTATATACACTAAAATAGGTACTAAATATTTAAAAAACATTTTTGGACAATTTTTTTGAACTATGCATTATTTACTATATCGATTTCCAAAAACTTATTTACTATTTAACAAAGAACAAAACTCGTACATTTTTAAACGTTTCTATTTAGAAGAATATCATCTAGATCATTGATCGACAGTCTCAAACTTTGCAATCATTGAAACATTCTAAATTTTAGCAATCATTTTAAAAAGTAATAACAGTAGTAAGTGATTTAAATTTTCAGTGCGGGTAACAGTAACAAAAAGTGGTGAGACGTATCGATGACAATGATATAGTCGTCGCAGAACAAGCGTTATAAATATCCATGCAAAAGATAGAACCGGCGCATGAGCGGTCAGCTGAAGATCTATTGAGATGGCTATCAGGCCCGTCCGCGCAATTAAAATTAATGAACCTCGTGCTCCAACAAACAGCAGACGATGTGCTTGCAGAAGTTATTCTTCAGCAATAACTTTACCAATAACCTTATTTAAACACTCACATAATAGTTAGAAAGAGTTAAGAACAACTTCCAAAAAATTGATCTTTATTCGTAAAAAAAATTTGATGGTAACTGTGGTGTATAATCTCGAATAACAGCGCTAGTTAGTATGATATACACTGCATGTCAATATGATGTTGAACTGCTTACTGCATCATGTATATTAGCTATTTTCATGAAGAGGAAATGTGCTATTAACCGCACCGGGGAGGCTGGTGTATGCATAACCAGATTTCGCTTCGATGACGTAGCCGCTAGTCAGGAGTAGGATGCGAGAGAATATAAATAGCAGTTTCATTAACAGGTTATCCTAGGAAGCAAAACCTTTTTTTTCCCCGCCCGGATGCAGCCTGTAGAACCAGTCTAGTTGTAATATAAATTTTTATTGTTCGGGGATATTGCGTTATCACTATATTGTTTATTGTTGATACAACTGTAGACGTTGATTGCGTTATTTGTATCTGTAATAAACCACAGTACGATTGCAATGTGGATGTTGATAGATTAACATAGATTTCATGTTTAGACATCACCTTAAAATGTATAGTTAAAGTATACTTCATTACGAATCAATGAATGATTGGCATTCAACAGAAAAGACAATGAAATTGTTATTAATAGTTTAGATTGCCAACGCGACTGTAATAATATTATGAAATTTTCTTTTAATGTTTGCCAAATGTCTATCAAATTCCCATTTTCATACTCCATTTAACTTTCTTACTCTTCTATCCTTTCAGCATTTACTTATCGAAGTTAAGGTGAGTTAGGATTTCTCACGATACTTCTATCGGCAAATTTATATCCGCAAGTTGTATGAACGTGGCAACATTAAACATCTACCATTTTCATTTTACATCGGATGTATGGACCATTACCACCTCTAACGAATAAAGATGGAATCTATGGTACTTAAAATACCTACACGCGATCAATGAATATGACTTTAAATACGTTTCACCGTGAAATCGGAAATTAGATCTGTTGTAAAGACTTTACAGTCGGCAGCGCTGATATTATATCATATTTGATAACCGTGGGGGATCTTCACTTTAACTGTCTATCAAAATAAGACAAAATTCATAGTTAAAGATATACCGCATGTATCAATATAAAAAATGACACCATTGATATGACAAGTGGACCACGTAGTAAATTAATACAAATATTCAATAAAATTATAGTTATCTTTAGTTGTAGAACATAAAGAACATTTAAAAGAGAATGTTAACAGTAAAAAATAATAAATAGCGAATGAATATAAAGTATTTTGAATATATGTTACCGATCAAAATTCTAATGAATTCGGTTACACGAATACTGATCATTATTTTATCCTAAATATTTAAACTAATATGCATATAAACGATTATTAACTAAAAGAGCACGCTGTTGATCCGAAAAGTAAATATAATATAATCAAATTTAATGAGATTGAAAAAAAAACTTCGTTTTTGGTGAATTTTCTGAATGAATTGGGGTCGATGATATTTTACGCTGATTGGCAGACGGAGCGAACTCTGTAACTGCACTCGAAAGCATTGCAGTATCAGCGGATCGATCTCGAATTAAATGAAGTAGTAAAATCTCCTGCAGTTCTTTAACCAACTATCGCTTCGATATATCTTCGTGAAATGTAACTGGGTCTCGCTGCAATGCGACGGTAATTTATCAGTACATTGATAACTGAAAACAGCTTTAAGAAATCACTTCATTGAAAACAATAGCTTTTGTTCGATTTAAAATGCGACAGTGACGCTCTTTACTATTGATAAGTCTATTCTATCGGAAATCGTCTAGATAGCGGAACTGTGTTCCATTACAAAAAGCGATAGGAGCTAGATATGAAACAACTAGTTAACATTTGATTCAAAATTGTTAAGTACAGCTTTGTGCCTCGGGTTTCCTCGATGCAGATATCGCTTAGTAAGGACCAGAGGATAATAACTAGATAAATAAATTTGGCTACAAACTATTTATAACTCTTATGTCGTCAATGTAACCTATTACAAAATAACGTTAATTTTATAAGCAACTAAAGTAATTTTGATGTAAAATCAAAAATGAACTTCTTAATATGTTCTTGTTATATGGAAATGTCGACAATACAGAATATCATGATCATAACGGAATGCTTATCACTTCATCCAGTATAGTTAAATACAAACGTCACTGTATTCAAAATAATTGAAAAGTTAACATTATTCGACTAGTGGCCAGATGATAGATAGTGTTCAATTAAAAACGTTATCCGGAAATGTAAACTCCGATTCCCACCGGATTAGTTTCTCGATTCATGAACAACACTCGATATGTTTCGCAACGGCGAGTCATGCTGAGATTTAATGCCCCGTTCAAACTGAAAGACTCACGAACTAAACCCCGGGATAACTTAAACACGAATCTGACGCGAACAAGTTAAGGGGATAAACTTTAAGCGCAAAGTAAACAGAATTAAATGCAATAGAAACAACAGTAACTAGATTTGAAAGGATAAAGTGTGCGAAAATTTAAACTTTTACTTACGAATATGTTTTAAATAAAATTATTTGCTGCGTCAGACCAAATTTACTGTTTCATTTCTTAACTAACATCTAAAATTAAGGCTCAAATCTTAAATCAAATTGATATCTCCTTACCATCGAAATTATCAATGCATCTCTAACAACTAAATAGGAATTTGCATTTTCTACTGCCGTCTATGTATAGAGTACGACAATCGTAAATAAATGTTTTAGCAATCTTATTGTCCAGTCTTTGTGTGATAAATTGTTGTAACAATCGTTCATTTATTACCGGTAGCCATGGTTTTAGTAAAATCATGATTCTCAAGACGGTAGCAGAAAGATTTACAACATGAAAACGGTAGGCCAGGCGTATGCGCGAAATTCCCAACCATTATTCAATTCAAGTACTACAAAAGTTTATTACTCACCAGAACAACTCTTCAGAGGACAGCTGACTTGCCATTGGATCAGCTCAATTACTCGTTACCTATAAAAAAGTAAAACACATTATTTTTATGTGATCATCTTTATAGCTGTCTGACGAAATATAAAACCAAAATTCAACAGATTAATATTTACAACGTAAAATTAAATCAAAATTTCGCTTACTAACAACTGATATGTAGTAAATAATCTCCGACGTAATAAAATTTAAAAAACATTTTTTCATTGATTTTGTTAAAAAAAAGTAAATACAAAATTCTATAATTCTTCGTTTGCACAAACATAAAATACTTACAATAAAAAATTTACGTTCTGCAATCGACAAGTTTAGTCTGTTGGTAATAATAAAACTCATTCACAAAGGAAAACAAATTGAAAAAAAAAGGAAAATTACAAAATTAATTAACAAATGTAAAATCAATCTTCTCTATTTTCTTCATATAAGCAGATGAGACAACAAAACATTTACATGATTGGTTTTATTTAGTATATGATTAACAGGACTAATACGAAGATCTCTGAAGGAAATCTGTGGGCGGTTTTCGATTGTTGATGATGATGAAATTTCGCAATAAATCCTCGAGTTCTTTTCTAGCAGTAGTTGAAAGTAAAATACATTATTTATTTAAGTTCACAGCGGCGTTAAGATGAGATATTATCCGAGGGAGCAGCATCAGTACCAATGCCGCGGTAGAATTTGTTCTCGAATTGTTAAGATTACGTTGTAATTTCGCACCGCGGGTGGGTACGCCCGTCCCGCCATTTTATATTAGATTTATCGCCCGCTAATGCCTAATTCAAATGTTCACGACTTATGAACTGTAATTTATTGTAATACATAAATTATAAAGTACGCTACATACAGATACGTTATGAAATATTGTATTAGTTGAACAACCGAACTTTTCGCCCGACACATTAAATTGCAATGCATGTCTATTATTTTCAAATCTTATATATAGATGTCATTAAAATTAACAAAAACTTCATAACAGGAAATATATAATATTTATCTACTGTTTTGTAGTGCGAAAGATTTTTCAAACTGGCGTAAGAAGTTTAACTTTAATTATTTTGTTTCTTAGTATGATCTCTTTGTTATTAATATATTTATATTGAAACACTATAAATTCAGATTAGCACTTAATGTATAAATCTAGTTTTAATTTTCAATGTGCGTTTAACTTGATTTATGAACTATAAAGTTTAGTTCTATGATTACGGTAAATTTTATTGCCTGTTTGAAATGTTACCGGTTTGTTTCAACTGAAGCATCTCTCAAATACAGCACAATAAAGCAATTAGACATAAAGGTAAAATTACGTTGATTTGTGTATATATCACAGTTATACATGAACTGTTTCTGTAAACTGTAAAAACACATTTATATACATAATAGAATCTTATACTATAATGGAAGTTAAAGAAAATTACAAATGTTCTCATTATAATCATAATGTAATGATTTATGTTTAATTAAAAATGTTTTATACTATTTAATAATCAACAATTTAAGGTAAAAGATTTAGAAGTGTACAAAAAACTTATGATTTTCTAAACTACCTCTGAATTTAAAAGAGGTTAAAAACCTAACTGACTTTATGCTTTTCTTATCATCTTACTGTCTCATTAATAGAACTAACTTCATTGTAAAATTAAGTTAAGCAAATTGAGACGTGTTTATTAAAATATATTCATTCAAGTATTAAGTAGAATATTAATGCAATCCTGTCGAAAGTTGTTGCTTAACGCCCACAGGTCACTACTTACAGCATTCTCAATATAATATACGTAAGACCTCTAGCTAGATATAGGATAAATCATAATAAACATATAAATTATAACTATTCTTTATAACTTGCTTTTGTTAAAGAAGTTTTATAATTTTTATTGTGATATAAATCGTATTTGGTATTATATAAAATATACTTGAACTTTCAATTAATGAATCAGAGACTGAAGTTGTCTTTGAACTAGTTTTCATATGTTGATATAATTGAGCAAAAAGGTAAACTCTTCTATACAGATTTCGTGCAATTAAATGAAAGCTAAAAGTAGAAAGAATATACGTTATTTCTGTTCAAGAGACATTCAGCATTTTATGCCCACTATCGACTTAAGTCCAGATATTACGCGGGCCTTGAGGCGGGCATTTGCTTAAGAGCCACTTGGGAAGTAAGTTGTAATCAGCTTAATCTGTAAGGACTAACCTGCACATTGAAATAAACAGTAATACATAGGAACCGCGTACTGAATTACTTGTTGCAAGACAAAATATATACTGTTAAAGTCTATCTGCGTATCTAGAACTATTCAATATCGGAAGTGCGTCGGAATCTAACTGTAAAACTAAACAAATAAAATAGAAAACAGTGTAATTTCATTAAATAATATTTTCCTGAACATTCTGTCTCTCATATCTCGAAATGGAATTAAGAACCACCGCGTTTCAAGGGAAGCGGTTAAATTCTGAACCATGGAGACAGTCAGTCAGTCAGTTGTACGTATAATCTAGACCATTTAATATTGCTACAGAGATGATAAATGTTTTTGCGAATTGATTTTGAATACATAAACTGAGCGTTATCAATTGATAACACCGTCGTGGCGAGCGTAACCAATTACGCTGCGAGCGTTTAAACGGGCAACTGTTTAATATTAATATTATGCATGTTATTCGTAAAATACGACGCGGTGGGAACACGGTAGGTAAATCAACGGGTTTCCGCCGTGCAAGTGGACGTCCGACCCGCCCACCACCGCCACCACCACCACCTGTTCAAAACGTAATTTGGCTGCAACTAATGGAAATAGCCGCGAAAACAAAACGTAGCTGCATTAAAATGATAACAACGTTATCACTCTATTAACGTTTTTAACTTTTTTTTATATACTACTATGCGAAGAGACGAGCAAGACGTTCACAATGGTAAGTGATACGCTTGCCCATAACAACACGGCGCTAGTTAAGATGGTGTACACTGCACCACATTGCGCTCGTCGCCTTGAGATATAAGGTGTTAAGTCTCGTCACCCCAGTAATTACACTAGCTACAGCGCCCTTTAAACCGGAACACAGTAATGTTTGCACACTACTATTTGGCGGTTGAAATAGGAGCTGCCCACCCATCCGGACGGTCTCCGGCAACAGAGACCTACCACCTGTAAATATTAGTATATAACTACATTTAACTAACACGTAACATCACCAGATTTATAGTTCACGTATTCATAACTGCTAGTTTTATGTAGAGTAGTAGAGTTACATGACTAATTAAAGTTTTAGTTATTTCGACGAAGCGATTAGCGGGAAGTTTACTGATGATAAACAATATACCCATGATAATGTGAGACTTAAAATGGTAGATATTGTACCGGATGAATTTGCAAGTTAGATGTAATTACCTAATTTCTCCAGTTCATATTTGTAAAAATAGGCGTGGTAGCTGCCTAGTTCAAAGTTTTGTATAATGAAGACAATATGAATTACCTCACTCCTCGGACGGAGTCGGCCTTAACATGTCCCCCGTATAAGGGAGTAGGTTAGCTTGCGGCTAAAGCGCAGCCCCGGTATGTTTTACGAAGCCCCGCGAGGCGAGTGGACACAACCCGCCGCCGGGAACAGGTGTATTAATTAATTCTTACACGCACCGCACCGCACGCCGGCTCCCGGCGTACGCATTCAATGGCTATACTTTCCTCTTTACATCACACTTTTTGTTTCTTTTTTTTAAATTTCATTCGGGCAGTGTTAAAAAGGTTTTACTGTCAGTTTATTGCATAGTATTAAAAATCGTAGTTCTTTCGTTCAGTTGGTAGGGTTTTCCAAAACTATTACAAGCTACCAACCTTATAATGTGAATCTGCCGCCATTACAGCATTCCTTCGTTCTGTCAATATAAGAACCGGAGTATGTGAGAGAATTACGTGTGAAATCAAGTTCCGGTATTAGTTAATAATAAATAAAAAGTTAATAGTTACTTCCGATACTACATTAAAGCGGTAGTTTATAAACATTACTGTTTCAATTTGCGGTACATATTTTTTAAACAATCAATAACATTAATTATGACTTAACATTGACCACGCAGACAATTTTTAATAGATTTGTATTCTTTTATTTTGTACGTCTACACATGACATTGGCTCACGGACAAACCATGCTCATGCCATCAATTGGGAAGAAGAAGAACATTAATTATTTTAATAAATATATCATAAACTGTATTGTATAATGTGCTCATTTTAATCGAAATTTTCTTTTTAAACAGTGCAGTGTTTAAAGAATATACGTTGTTCTATGAAGCCTTGTTGCTATTAAAATAATATGCTGTTCTAGAACCGTTGATAGTTTTCAAATAGCAGTGGTCGATGTCTGACTGCTATGATGTAAACTGTTTGGGGCGAGAGTTATGGGTAAGTCGGGGGCTGGACCGGCCTTCGCGGTAACCGACAGACAAGTTTATGTATATTATGAATCATGGTTTCATGGTACACGATGGATGATTGAAAAACTTTGCTACAATGATATTAGTTTAATAAGTATAAATTAAAGTATTTGTACTTATTAAGATCAATTTCTACGTTACTTTTGAAAGACTTCCAATAAGAGCTAAAAAGTGTACAGATTATACAAACTGATTATTTTATATATTATGTCCATTTTTATAAAATAATGCTACTGATGTATACTATAATATATTTCTTGATACATGCTATATACCTACATTTAAATCTAAAAAAAAATAGTATGGATTTTGAAGGCTTACGTAGACATTGAAATATTTTAAAAGTTGACATTGTCCGTGCAAAATAAATTATTCGAACAGCAACCTATTACTAACGCTGTGTAAACCTGTACCGAATATATAACAACAGGAAACACAAACACGGAAAAGGGTCAAGGAATTAATATTAATGTAATAAATTTCTTTATGATATTGTAATATATTCGAGCCCATCGCGGAGCCATTCTCAGGGTTCCGCGCATCGTATTTAGAGATTAGTGCATTTCAGTTTCGAGCGTGACTCGGTAGGCAATTGTATGTCCATTCGCCGTGGGATAGTCGACTAACTCTGCTAACATTTACTACAAAATCGCTTGCTAAAGTCACACGGGCAACACAATTTATATATACAGGCTTACACCATTTGAATGGGGTGCAACGGGTACCTGACTGTTTCAAAAGGTTATTTCTTCCATCAACGTTATAAGCGATTTAAGATTTGTTTAACCACCGAAACGGTTGTAAATACTATCAACGCTATCTAACATTAAAATTACCAAACGTTAGTTTTCCTAGTTACATTCAGTTCTGTAACATCGTACTGTCCGATGAGAAGTTTATAATTATCAGGTCAAAGAACTTCAAACTCTGATAAAGTTTCGATAAGAGTACAGTAAAAGTAACAATTCTTTCGTGTAATGGAAATGTTAATTTGAACACAGTAATCTCTAGTTAATTATACAGGAGAGGTTATATTGTACCGTATCTTGGATTTGATTGCTTTACATAGATACAGATGTAGAAACTTTCTAAAGTAACGTATGCGCTACATTTTATAACATACATTAACTTTACATTTTAAACAAACCAAATAATGCGTTTAATGGTCAAAAAGTGACGGTAGTTAAATATTTTCATATAACTCCGTTGAATATTATTAACTTTAACTCGCCAAGTAAAATTTTTACGGTATATTTTTTAATCAAAACCTAATTTGTTTTCATTCGCATGAACATAATTATATACATTAATTAAAAAAAAAACTTAACCTAAAATAAGTTTTAAGCGGTGAATACCCGTTATTTGATTAAAAAATACTATTAACAAAAATATTACGACGTTTTTACGTGGAATAAAAAAGCACCGGAGACGTATGGTGCATACTTAAAATTAACTTCAGGCAAAACTAAGCAGATTACGTTAATTGGGTACAATAAAAAAATCTTTGTTATTTACTTTTAAAGCAACGCTAATTTTATATATTATAGATAACATTAGTTTTAAATTATTAAGCATTGAATAATATAAACAGATGATTTTACTGGACCTAGTATGTAACAGTATCACCAAGTATTCATTTTGTTAAAAAAAGATTTAGAAAATACTATTAAAAAATTCGTACAAACAAATACGTCTAGAAAGAGATTATAATATTTAAAGCTCGTGTTTTACATCTTTAGATGTTTCTTTATTCAATATTATATAGTAACGCCGTGTTTTCAAAGTCAGGGACGCACCCCTCTTTTTCACATCATTATCAATTGTGGCGACAGATGTTAGACTTTTTATATGCGATTCAATACAAAGGTTAAAAACAGCTGCTAGTTAGAGACGAATATTTCTCACTTTTGATATATAAACAAAGATGTCTGTAATAACCTCATCTATGTTATAACACCATAAATAGAAAAAAAAATCATTTATAGACAAGCATCATATATAAGTAGTAAGGTTAGTCGATAACGTAACAGTTACGACCCATTAAAGATCGTTTATAACAGTTTGAACAGTTTCAAGTTTAATTGTTATCTATTGTAGGAGCGCGTATAAAGATGTTGAGATGCGCGCGCGCAGCCCGCCGGCCCGAGTCCCATATGAAACTGGTTTGAATATTCATAGAGTACTGAGTGCCAACGCCCGCATCACTATGCCGATGACATAATGGAGCCGAGTGGATTTATTATGCCCATTCCATCTCGATATTCGGCATTGTCAGGGTAAAGATAGCGTCCAGAAAGGATATTAATTATGTACGGAACGACTTTATTCATTGTTTTTTATCTACAATGAGCTTACACTTGACTACAACTTTACATGGTGTTAAGGGAATGGATTAATGGTTAAGCGTGCTTTCTTAGAATACTTTAATATTTACAGCAGGAATATAGAAATACTGTTACGGCGGTAACACTATAAAATGTTACCGCCATTTTTACTGGTGGTAGGTCTCTGTTGCCGGAGACCGTCTGGATGGGTACCACAGCAGCTCCTATTTCAACCGCCAAATTATAGTGTGCGAACATTACTGTGTCCCGGTTTGAAGGGCGCTGTAGCTAGTGTAATTACTGGGGTAACGAGACTTATCACCTTATGTCTCAAGGCGACGAGCGCAATGTGGTGCAGTGAGTACCATCTTAACTAGCGCCGCGTTGACATGGGCAAGCGTATCACTTACCATCAGGTGAAGGTCTTGCTCTTCTCGACGCTTATTGGATTAGAAAAAAAATTATCATAGTAATTGGTTAATTTCAAAATAATTCAACCACCAATAAATTCACTAATTAATTTTTGTCGACTTTCTAGAGGAAAGAGCTTGGATAAGCGAATACATTTATTAACAGATCGAAGTCGCCTTTCAACGCATTGTAGTTGATAATCAATGAATTGTATTGCTCCAAATTACTTCATTATACTTTAGTCTTATAAAAACGTCTAATAAATACAAAATTTGAAGTATTATATATTAAAAGTTTATATCAAATTGATCACAAATGAAAAGTCGCTGTAAAACACAATAAAGCTTCACCTTATACATACGATTCCATAACACGTTTTCTAGTTAATGAACACGATACAACTAAAAATGGCAAACGCGAATGCTCAAGCGAATAGTGGGACGATTACCATACGTACTTATCGAAATATATGTCGATCCACCAAATAGAGCTTTCTGATTACAATGTCACTCTGAACGATTTCAGTTATATTAACTATTGTGGTAAATACAATACCCTTTTAGCTGACAGTTAATTAACAACAAACAACACCTGCCGAGTTCAGTCGTTATAAATTAACCAATGAACAGGCGAAACACTCAACTATACAGCTCTATTAATATAATTGGTTTCTCAGTGTTGTATACTTGTTAAAACAGTTTTAAACCGTTTAACAAATATTGCGAATGTTCTGCGCGTGCCTGTGTTATAACACCTGTAGAGTCCAGTTGGGGTCAAACACAATTGTGAAGAACTTTAAGCAAGTACTTAAGAGGTTAAGATCTTTCTTAGAGATCATTGCAAAGTTTTTGCCGCTCTCAACAATACGTAGGTAGCTTATTTGTAAGATAATGTAACTTATTATTAATAGACGATGAAACTATTACTATGAGGCTCAAAAATGACTTTTATGTTAAAAATGTTTTATTCACTACTTTGAGTATTGTCTATTACTTTAATGGTTAGACAATATTAAATATCCATATTGTAAGATATAAACAAATCCTAAGCCTAGAGTAAGTATGCTGGAAAACTAATGTGCGGTTTTATTGTGAAGGTATATTGTCAGCTGTGGATAGCAGCAGCGAAAGGATGATGATGAAATGAACTTCAAGTAACGTTAGCAGACATGCCAAGATTTTACATTTAGTACATAAATAATACATTAAAGTTAAACGATTGCAATTTCGAAGTATCAAATGTAGACATCGCTTGAGACTTACAAACTTTATACCTTTTAACTATATTTAGACAGATGTCTTGTTAGGAAAAACATGTCTCGACACCGAACGCATAATCCTCAGAAACATTGAATTACGAATTAACTAACTCATTACTATATATTGTATCTATAAAAACAAGATTTACGATTAACTATTATCACTCCTGTTTTAACAAATTGTCGCGGTTACTTTATGGATAACATTTAAACAATTTCAAATAGTTAATGTAATAGAGATATATCACAAAATTTTTTGAGTGAATCATCAAACAAATCCAAAGTCCATGGTTAATGTGAAGAAAACGGATTAAATAACAGTCTTATGAAAAGATCTAAAAGGTCCTAGACATAAAATCAGAAGAGATGAGCATGGCATGGTAAGGAGAAAAGATAAATATATAACTAATAAATTCCTTAAAGACACGAGTCTTGGGAGACATACGTCAATAATAGCAATCGATGGTTGTACAAAGTTAAATTACTAAATGAAAAAAAAGTTGCCGCATCGTCCGAGATTAACGTTCCGGGTTAAACGTAACCGGTCCAGCTGGGCGATGACTCACGCGCTGCTGCAGCCATCGTGCTAACTAAATTTCGGACAAATATATGCTGAAGTATAATACCATTTAACAAACGTATGCGACTAATCCAGTTGTAAATCTCACCCGTTTCGGAGATCGACAAGCGATAAATTTTTGTTTTGTTTGTATTACGATTAGCATTATGATTAATTTTATAGTCTGTCTTTGTAATGCTTTTTATAATGTGTATGATTACCAATGAAATTGTAGTTTGCTGCAAAATGTATTATATTTATAACATTAGTTTTATTGTTAATCGTTTAATATCGTTTATGACTAGATTTAAATCTTTATAGTTATTAAAGAATATATAGGCTATATGTATCTATAATTAGTAAGTTGATTTGAGCAATGACGCCGTTTGACTATTTTCTAATGAACAATCTCTTTTTGATGTATTTTACATAAATTTTGTTAATATTCCAACGCAACATTTATTATATTGACAACTTATGAAATTATAGTTACTAATATCAATTTAGCGTGCGTAAACATTCCAGACAAATCTAAAACCTTTGATTAAAATAATTGGGAACATAATTTTAGACAGATGACGTAGATAATTATAAACTTATTTCACCTAAGCAAAACGGGCGTGTATTGCGCAAATGATAAACAAAATACGTCCAACCACATAAATGTTTTTGTAATAATATACAATTTATGTTATGCAGTAAAATTAATAGCTTTTCAGCCACAACAAACTTTAATTATCTCCAATCTAACGACTTGGTAAATTCACATCGTTCGCGAATAGTTTCGCGCCTTTTTGCGAAATGCCGCCGACGAAGTTGCGCGGGAAAATTCGGCAAAATGGCCGAAACGCATTCAAACAGCCCGCCGCCGCGTCCGAGAGCGACGTGAAATTACTCACTGAGCTGTCGGGACAGGTTATACGAGTTCGTTTCCTCGGTACGCGGAACGGGTATATTTAGGGATCCGTTATACGAAAGGACGTAAATGAATTACTGTAACAGCAACTTACTCCAATTAATATCAGATAAAATCGATTAACTCCGTGTGGTGATATACAACAAGCAAGCAATTATTTCTATAAATATATTGAAAAGTCACAAACATTTCTTGGAACTACATTTCTTTAATTTAACTGTCGGTTTTGTGTATGTATACAATTAAGCGATGAGACGAACTTGATAAAGAACGACAGGCATGCCAATAATAATATGGTGCTGGTTACAGGATCACATAGTCAGTTTGAGACGTAAGATACGTCACAGTTACCCTGTTTCCGGTAAGGTGATATACCAGTAAATTATTTATTAAACCTTTACAATACGTGTAGCGAGTACAGTAGCTGGAGAATGTAGTCAACAAATTCTATAGTAAACTATCAGTTGAACGAAGATCTATAGCAATGTGATATTGCAGCTGCTTCTCACTTCGAATAATATCTTAACTATATTCAATTATCTTCTACATGTCACTTTAGTTACCATATGACATGAATAACTATCAGCTATTGCTAATTATATGGATAGCAATCTTCCATATATCCTTTATCGGTTATACACCACGTTACCTGACTTCTTAACGATGGCAACGAACATATTTTGCTCATATTGATAATTTTAATAGCTTTGCAAAGGTGCAAGAGATAAAGTTTACAGTGCAACTCGTTTATTTGGTTTTCACATTTAAAAACATAAATCCAATATGTAAAAAAGTTAAACGAACGCAAAAGAAATAACGTGTTAAAATCACTGTTCATTCACCTTTTATGCTGCAGTTGATGTTAATTAAAAACGTATTTATAGCTAAATGATTATGAATATTTTTTTTTATGAAAACAAATTAACACAGGTTATGTACAGGTGTCCGGAAAAATTCAAAGTAAGGTTAATTTTATAAACAAAAAGAATTACGTAAATGCACATCAACTTTATTGACATATAATGTCAATATAATTTTATTAGTTCATAAAATATTAAAGGTGTTTAAATATCATTATTATTAAACTATATATAACAATAATGATTTATCAGTAAAACTAATTTCGATCATATCAATATTTCTTTATATTTTTAAACCGGTAACAGCCCATCACTACACGCCTCGGTGACGGTACATCACTACATGTTTCGTCAACATGTCCGACAGTTAATTGTCGTCCGGCATTTTGACATGCGGTACTGATCGCACGTGGGCGCGTCTCCTACGCGGCGCGAGGATACTATTTACTTGGATATTCATCATCATCATCATTCAGCCTTTTTTTGTCCACCGCTGAACAAAGGACTTCCAAATCGATTTCTAGTGCGACCGGCTGCGCTTGCAAATACGTGCTCTCCCTTAAAGGATCCTCCGATCATCGCGCTGTATTTTCCGAAATTAGCAACACTCAAATCATGTATATCATTATTCATTCAGTAATTCTTCCTACATACTATTGTGAAAAAGAGAATATAATTGCAAGTACTTATCATTAAATATCAAGACATATTATTTCTTTGGAAAATGTTTACTATAAAATTAGAATGTTAGTTTCTTATTGTAAACATAATGTTATTACAAATAATGTTACTTGTTAACGTATATTAAATACACAGCCCTTCAGTTTATAGTTGGTCTGTTATATAGTTGGTGCTTCAACTTCATGACCCACCGTACATAATGAAGTGGAACATTAAAGTTTTGGAAAACATTCCCCTCTCATAATGGGCTAAGGCGTGAGAATGGCCGCCAAACAACTCGTTACTAATCTCTTTACAGCGCATCAAAATGATCTATACCCGCTTAAAACACAGTGCCTATTTTTTTTATTTTATTTATATTATTATACAAGTTTGTCAGTGTTCGGTGTCTGGGTGGAGCGCAACGACCTTATTCGTCAGTCTGCATCAAATTTGTGCGCATACAAAGATGTTTGGATTAATATATTAAAATATTTCAATATGAATATATATAGGCTCAATCCATTAAAACGAGGTTTACAGCGCACGGAGCTGGATGACTGTACAATTTACGAGTTAACACTTGAACTATAAAAAGATTAACAGGCAATACGAGCATGCAGATCCTTGATAAGGAAAGATGAAAATACTCTTAGCAATAAGTTATAATACTTTGCACCATTAAATAGACAATGTACTTTTTTGTGTAAGACAACTGAAGCTTTTTAATATAATAAATAACTATATAATAAACATTCTAAATTTTGCAGACTATATTGCGAAAAAAAAATTGGGATTGTTAATAATGTCCTAATTAAGCTATTTATGCATTACTTCTTAATGTTTTCACTACTGGCATTGACTCCAGGACTTCTCTCATAAGAAGTCAAGGCCATTTATCTAGCACGATGTCTTTAGCTGTTGTTCTTGTCGGTTATTCATGTTTTTCTTAAACTCAGAATTGAACCCGCGCCTTTTTATTACGTCCTATGTTATATGGTATTAGGCAATGGTTTGTAGTGCCTATTGTTTTATTCCTGTCGCAGCAAATACGCACATAAGTACTGAAGTATTTAGACTTCTATTTAGCGATTTCACAGTTACAATGAATATTTTACCTCAATTGAATTCACCGATTTCTTTGACTGCCGTAAAGTGCAAATTAGAATATCCGGCGGGCCTTCTCCGAGTTTACAATTGCGAGCTCATTATTGATAAGAGAAATAAAGCGGTTAACGAGTAAACAAACCACCACAAATGCAAAGGAAAGCCCGCATCCGTTAGGAAATTGTAAACCCGAGTTTAGTTGTGAAACTCGCGACACCGGCGGAACGGTGTCATTTCCGATCGGAAGGTATCCAGTAGTTGTTCTGAAATCTATATCGTTTAACAAGCGATACATATTAACATACTACTGCTTTATGATTATCAATTATCGAATCAGAAAGGAAATTATAATAAAACTTATAACAATAACAGCATTCTGGAGGTAAATGCTTCACCATCCCCAGCCTCATTTTCATTTAACACTTCGTGTAATTGTGATCAAGTGTTAGTACATAGTAAATAAAATAGAAAAAAAACTCAAAATTACATTATTTTTATAATTTAAGTTATTTTAAAAATGAAGTATATATTAAACAATCCAATAACGACAGAGTGATATCAAAGTAACGCTAATGCATGTAAATTTACGATCGTGTATATATTCTTGTTGCATCACCGCAGGGTCGGGGTCAATCGAATAAAAATAAATGAGTTTGCCCACAATTACCGCCCACGCTTGTACCGTTGGACCAAACGACAATCATCGTATCGACGATCAATAAACGTTTAAACAAAAAATCAATAACAACGGCAAATACATTTTTTTTATCAACTTCTACCGAATTACATCATGTTCCTTCTACGATTAAAACTGGTGTTAATTAAAGATGAGAACTGCAGTAATGAAACAGAATTACCTAAGAACAGTCTCTTCACTCTTGAAGACACATTTAGTATTTAGATATAAATTCGGTAAGCTGTTTCACTCCATTACTGTTCTTATCAAAAAAAGCTGAACCTTCTCAAGTGAAGATGTTTATGATATAAGGATAACGACTGTTCGTTTAGTATTCTAGTTAGTTTTTTAAGTCAATATTTTAACTACGACTGGAGTGTCATAAAATAATTATTTTAATATAATATAAATGCATTTTTATACAGCAAAAAACAAGTATAGAAATGAAGTAAGGTATTAAAGTTCACAGCACACTTGCCGCTTCCAGTGAAGTAAGAAGTAAAGCGGTGTACGACTCGTCATTCCCACGTCTACGCGTTGCCTAGCGACGCGGGTCGTGAACCCGCGATGCGCCTGCGCATATACTTTTTATAAGACGCACACAACCTCTCATTAGCGCGAAGTGTCACATAAGTACGTCGCGTAGTTCATTATTTATTTTTTTGTTTTACTTTCGACCTGCTTACAAAGCATTAGTAAAAAGTATTCAATTATTTTAATACTGTGTTCACCCGTTAATTGTGTATGAGTTTATCCGACATAGTAATGTTTGCAAGTGTAGAAATAGGACTTGCGATTTATTTATGTCTCCGGCAATATACTACATATTATACCTATTATTTATGAATATTGTTAACTATTTAACGCATATATTTGAGATAACTTTAATAAAAAAAACTGGAGTTGCTGGAATTTCTATATGTGAAAACTGTTTTAAACCTCGAGCGTCATTAAAATAATGTCGACTATATCAATTACATCATTTTCATTTATGTTAACTATAATGCTGTGTGTGCGATTAAGTTGTAATTTAGCGTTTAGAACCATAGTGGTACGTACGCCATAAAATCTATCAACATTGCCCCAGCAGGCAATAAACTTTCATGTATTTTATAAAACATTACTTGTCCACAATGTCGCCGTCCGTGTGGTGCTTTAAAGAGCGACTTGTAAATAGGCCGAGTTCACATTAAACTGGCGGCAGTTTTACGATGTTGCCACTGTGCGCCACCGGGTGTTGCGTTATACGTCTCGCTTAAGGTTTTAAATTTGTCCAAAAAATTCCGAATGTATTAAGAAACTAGTTTTTGAAAAAAGAACGAGTACTTTTATCGTCACCAACATTATCATCTGCTCATTAGTATATTCTAGAATATCTATTGAACATCGCTGCGATCTATTAATTATTTGATATACAAAAATTTAAGCTTATGTTTGTAACATCATTTTGTTTTATTCATATAAACGTTGAAATTGTAATGACGAATGAAAATTTAAAGAAATTTTGTCATATTCGACTAATATACTTTTATACTATTATAATAAATTTATTGAATATATCATTTACAAAATAGATGATAAAAATTATTTGATTTAAGAAACCATTTGTAAAAATCATATAGAAAAAAATCCATATTATTTTACCATACTGAACTTCTTAATCGGTCACCTAACTTTCATGACTATACTTGCAACATGTATCATCTACTAACGTAGACAAATTATTGTAAATTAAAAAAAACTTATCCCTTACCATTAATTCAAAAAACGGAATAGTTTCATGAACATAGTCTTTATATTGATGAATGATTGTCATCATCATGACATTGTTTATCATCAGTTGTTTCAACTGATGATATTTAAGTAATTTCTTCTTCTGTCGATCAGGAGTTTCATCAGCCAAGATCAACTTTGGGAAGTCATAGTCTTATTGCATGACTTCGAATATTTTATTTGTGTATTTTCTCAATGGTTGAGAGTACATTCGGCCGTGGGAAGTTTCTAGAAATTGCAACATTACAGGTAGCGTCCCACAAAGAGGCGAGTGTGTTGAAATCACACGTCATAATACGGTTCATGTATGCAAACGAACGTTGTGAACTCTTCTATTCCTTCATTGGCCAATGCATTGACTTCAGTTTCGAACTTTTGACACCGACATCTAAATGTTTGTTAATTACACTAATTACATACATTACACGCACATCGATTTTTGTTTTCATTAATAACTTTAAAGTGTTGGATATCCTATGATAAATATTGTACCAGTTAAAAATCTTAGTTTGCAAGGCAGCAGAACGCGCTTTACGGCTCGAAGAGACGCGGGTTCAATCCTCACTGAGATAGAACTACCGGTGAAAAAAATCATCGCGAGGAAAGCGATCTGTTCCGAGAACAACAGCTTTTGTCGCCACTTGACTTCTACCAACCCGTACTAAGCCAACGTGGTGGATGAACGGCCTTGACTCCTCCCTTGTGACAAAAGGTCCATGTTGAGAACAATAAGAGAGTTGTTTATTTATCAAAAGTTTTCAAATTTGAATTGACTATATACATCCTTATTTCATTTCAATACGACACAATAGTTTTTCTTAAGTTGTGCATTACGGATCTGTGTATAGTAATTACAAAAAAAAGTATAACAACTTAATAATTAGTTAGCAACTAAAAAAGAAACTAGATGAACTGGACGTCTACCTGATGGTAAGTTGTACTCCTTATGACGCTAGTTATGAAGATTAATTCACGCCACATTGTTCTCTTCGGTTTGAGACATAAGATGTTAAGTTGTTACCCCAGTAAATTCAGTATCGCAGCACCCACAGTAATGTTTGCAATCTACTGTTTGGCGGTAGAAATGAATGCCAACGTACCTAGTCAGTTTGTGGCTGCTGATTATTTTAGTATTGAATGTATTACAAACATATTTCAATACAAGTTTTCGTTGTACTGATATAAAATTAATGTATGTATTAACAAATAAAAATAAGAGTATATGACAGTGAGAGCTTTATTCGCGTTGTCGGTACGTTACTCGGAACGGATGGTAATTTTAGATTTCTAAGAACCTCATCACGTTCCACTGTCAGGTGGTCCATTAACATTTGCTACTTAGAGCTCATATTTGACAGAATCATACAGAGCCATGCGGGGAAACACCAGTTTGCTTGTTTAATATGTAAACATAATGACATCTACGGTTACGTAAGTGCAAATATACATCTTTATAATTATCATCATCATCATCATGATGTGACTTTTTCAAATTCAAATTTGACGGTCAGATTGAGTAATCTATTCCGGCAGCTATTCTTTTCAAATCGTTAACATCGTCAAACTTTCACTGTCTAACATGAAAACTTTTTCAGAATATTTTCCTGATCAACCTTGGGTACTCCTAAAAGAATTCTTTTATTACTATTAAACAAGATTTACTACAACTTTCGCATTATTCGCGTTTCTAACGTCTTAGTTCTCCAACTACTTGTAACCTAAAAAGATGATAGACATGTCACTTGATGATAAGTAAATAGATACAACGAACACCGGACCTAATAAAATCGGTCTAAATATATCATCACAGTACAAAAAAATATGTATCTCTATTTGCTATGTGTAGGCTGCAAAAAACTATTAGGTGATGTAATATTACATTAGAAAAAAAACTCTGTTAACACTTCGCATCTCATATATAAGTATAAAATCAGAACTGTTAAAAATAACACAAAAACATTTTTTTTAATGTTTACAATATTTATATATTTTAAATGATCTGTAACAAAATTCATATTGAAAACGATAAAATGTTTAAATTGTAATTTTAATATCGTTTAACTTGCAAAGACAAGTTTGCTTTTACTTATTTGTTAAAGTAAGATATAAAACGAAGATATTCACGGTTTTCAATTCACATCTGATAATAAATCAAGGCATTAACGAAATCATTTAATGTACCATACGATCAGTTTTTGAACGATTGATCATATGAGTGGCGTTTATTTTAAGCATTTCTCTTATCTACGGCAAATTGAAGACTTAATTCATACTTATGACATCGGATATATATATATATCAATTCAATTGATTTTAATAATATTACAAGCAATAATAAAAAATATAATGTAATGATTACTTACATTTGTGAGATTATTACAATAAAAAATTTACTTAGGATCCTTAATAATATTAAATAACTTACTTAGCCTATCACTAGAAGATTTCAAGACATGATAAGCTAATTCTGCGTAGATGGACAATAAATAGCTGTAGGTACTCCATACTGATTGTGACGTCATAAATCCTAAGATCTACCGTATAAAATTTATTATTACTAAACAAATTCTAATAGATCACAACTAAACTATGGTTACAGATAAATAAAAGACCCTATACAATAGTTTCATTCATTGCAAGTTCAGCGCGCATTCGACCTATCAATCACTCAGTTTGAAACAACTTGGCGGTAATCTTCGGCGGGACCGTGAGAATGCGGTCAAACGCAACTTAGATCCGACGGTCTATATTTTATACGTCTCATGTACCTCCATTTTAAAGCACTCAGAAGGCTTTAGATTATAAAATGTATTATTTTAAATATATGAAATCTTATAACTGTTTCACCAATATCAAACATGACCTCACTGAAACTAACAGGAAAATGCATAGGTAATAAACTATGCAAAATACGCAAATCGTTGTCTATGAGAAATAGCTCTATCACTCCGTAAACGATCGTACGGATCCATCAATATGCAATTTGCAATCGTTTATCAGTGGTGGTTTTACCGAGTTCAGTTTGTTTGGCCGGTGGCGTCGGGACCGGGGCTCCGTCGCGATTCCACCTGGGTCACCGGCCAATAACGCGCAAAGACCGCAGTCACGTCCCCGGACGAACGAGCCCGCAAATACTATTATATCGAGAGACCATTTTGACTCCTAAATGAGTTCGTTCACACTACTACGGAGTTCACGGCCGAGCTTAGTCTGACTGTTTAGGATGCTAATATATGTATGTAGCATGTGGGCAAGTAGATACGAATAAACAATAGCGGTTTGTGATAATTGTTTCAACGCAATAACCAAATTTGTTTTTGTGTGTGTAATCTCGGTTTGTTTAAACCTACCGTTGTGTTAATATAATTTTAAAACCAACTAATTCTTTATATACGACTGATAGAAACATCTTCAGATGATTGCTAAGAATGCTTACGTTAATCATAATTCAAACTGAACGACATTGCGATTATAAATTATTTTTTTAATATATTTAAATATAATTGATGATCTATCGATTAATGTATGTCTAAATAGTAGTTTGCAAGTACTACTATGTTCTAGTATAAAAGGCGCTGCAGGTACTGAGCAGTATTATAACTAAATCTCAAAACGACGACTTTCGACCTATGTTGTGGGTAGACGTATCACTTACCATCAGGTGAACGTCCTACTCATGAATAAAATAAATGTATAGTGAACACTTCGCCAGTTGATTATCATAGTTATTATAATCGTTGAGCTTAGCATGTGATGCGTGTGCGCAGATGCCGTCACGCAGCAGGTTGCTCCTATTTAAACTGTGTACCCGATCGAGACCGTCCCACGGGTCTCACGATTTCTTGACGCCGCCACCAATGCGGCAGCGGGCCCAAAACTATTCCCCGCTCTCCCCATTGTCTCTAAGTTTCCCACGCTGAACGCCGCACAATGAGAAAACTTCCACCGTTTCAAAATATGAGCACCTCCTTTTTGCACACGGCAGTAAATAAAAAATGCCAATTAAATTGTAATGAATATTCTTAGAGTAATTTATGAAGGGAAGATTGTCTTATGCCATCGTGCCTGTTCTTTGTTGAATGATGTATCCGTTCTAAATGTATCAACTGGAGAATAATAGTTACATTACTTTTTCATATAACATTATGTTCTTCGTCATGAATACGATTTAAAAGATGTACATATCAAAGATACACTTCAAAAATGTTTGATGTTATTCGATTTGAAAGGGTTTATACAATAAATAATGTAGATAATACAAATTATGTACATCCGTGGAATTGAAACGAAGCAAACAATCGGCTTGTACAAAAGATCCGAAAGATGAAAGTGCTAACTGTTGTTCAAAGTTTGGAATTTTTTTAACAACTATCAATATTAGCTTGTCAAGCAATTTTGAACTCTAAACGTTCAGTTCTAAATATACTTTTAACTAAGTGATCGCCTTTCATAAGTTGCCTGTAGTGAACAAATCTGGCGTGGATGGTCAACAGTGCTGTGTGTCGAAGTAAACAAGCTATTGTGGTCGATTCATTCTGTTTAAACATTTACTTAACCGGTACATGCGCGGACGCAATTATATTTCGATCCAATTGTTATATACATGCCTTATTATCAGTGACAATAAAACCAATAATATACATAATTTACTACTTTACACGTTGAAACCTAAAACAAGATTCATGTAAATCGTATGTGAAGATTATAAAAAGCTAAGAATGATATTTATCAGTAGACAATTGGATACTTGATTGATGAAACAGTATCATTACAATAGTCCTGTTTTAGATTAAAACGGCTATAATAAAGTGGTAAATAGTGGTAAAAAATGGTAATGTTTGGTTTACGTGACGCAAAATGTGTCCCAGTACGCCATTATTCTTATCTGAAGGTAATGAAACGAAACGGTTTTGAAATGATGCTGTGGGAATGGTTCGGCGTGACGACTGCTAAATTAGTCACATCGTGTTTATACGTGTTCTATATAAACATCGCATTGCTGTGACGCGGTCTCTGTCTCTATCACAATACTCACAAATCGTCTGCGCTTGCGCAAACCAACGTAAGAAAGTACATACCTGGGGTAAACACAGCCCGGGAAATGTAACGCATTAGCGTGCCTGAAACAAAAGTAAATAATGTAAGTAATTAAGAGAATCTATCTATTCTCGATTGGGTAATAATTCGATCTTTAGACGAATGTTATGACAAGAAATTGTTGTAACACCATAAATCTCGAAATTTATAACCGTAACATCTATTTCTGAGACCGAGTTTTAAACAGTTATTGTTACTGCGGACATATATCAATGTGTTTCAATTATCGACAGTATTGAATAATTAAAATCGATGGTAAGTATCCATTTCCGAAAACCGTCTAAGAAGGTACCATTTATGCCACTGAATAGTAGGGCGCAAACGTTACTGTCTTCCGGTTACTGAAGTAAAGAGACTTAACATCTTATGTCTAAAGGCATCAGCATAATATTGTGCATATCATTCTAACTAGCGTCACATTGTTACAGACAGACGTGTCACTTACCATCAGGGAAACGGCCTGCTAATATCCTCGTTTGAACGAATCATAAAAAAAAAGTGGAATAATTATTAAAACCAAAATTTTACGGATTTTATATTGTATAGTAAAGTTTAGTTTTAATAAATGTATAACATTCGAGGAAACATAAGAAATCATTATAAAGGAGGAATACTTTAACATTAAATTTAATATTCTTTTTAAGCTTAAAGCTACGTACGATTTGATACGTGGCTGTTAAATTTTTAATATTTGCGCGTATAATAAACTAAAGGCTGCATATTAAAATGTGTTACGAATTATGTAACCCACAAATACTTATACACACAGGTATACATGTTCGTGCACAAAAAAGCAAATGGAAAGGGCTGAGCAGTTGGCGGGCGGGACGCACCTGCGGCGGCACATGTCGCGCAACATGGCCGAGGGTGGCCTTTGTACACGTGCCTCTTACTCAATGAACCTTTTTTTTAAGGGCAACGGAACTTGCGCATCCTGCCTCACCTCTAGATGTGTAATCGTTATTTTTTTCTGCAACAAAAGCAGACGCCGTAAATATCGAGTTAAATCGATATGTTAATCGTGTGTTGATTTGCGTATTTTTTTTAAACGAGCGTATTAACGTTGTGGTGAGTGATACGCCCGCTAATAACAATGTGGCGCTAGTTATGATAAACAATGCAATGTACTCGACGCCTTGACTCATGTTTGATCTTCTTAGTAATTTTACTAGCTATAACGTCAAACCGGAACACTGTTATATTTGCACACTACTAAAATATATGTATAGAAATCGGTTCCGTATTAATATGAATACATTAATAGAGAACCGTAATGTTGTATATTTATAATTATACCGACCATAAAATCTAGGCCCACTGTATAAATTAAAAAATTATATTGAATAAAAGTGATATTGAATATGTAACAGTGATATTTAAAATCGTATTTCGACTTAATTAACGTTAAACTAACTTTAATAAAATTTAGTATATTGATTTTCTCTAATGACCTGATAATGAGGACACTAGTTTTGATGTAACATTTGCAACGGAGCGTGGAAATGAAATAAACAAATTAAAAATAGGTAATAACCAATATTAGTATTATTAATTAGTTAGATATTTACTGAAATTCAACCACAAATATTTAAGTCAACGTTGAATGTTACACCGGTACATGATGAGAAACAAAAACAATCAATGATATCTTATTAAATTGAAACTTCCAATATTTCTGACAACAACATTAAACATTTTAAAAATTCAACAAAGAAATTGTGCTATTTCATATTCAATTAATATATTGCTTTAAACTTATATTTTTTAATCATTGCAGTCTAGTAATCCGTCTTCTTAATAGACAAATACTAAAAAGCGTCAAAAATTGCCAAAATTGCGGGAAAATCTCAATCAAAATGAAAATATGGAAAGAGAGATTACAGTATCGTAAACAGTGATCGACTTTCAACTAACCGGGTACGAGTAAGAATATGCTCCACTTTTTAACTCGTAACTGTGCAATTATTAATAATCGTCCGTAAATCAATACAGACTTTATGGATTATTAATTTACGATAGTCTATAACCGATATATTTATAATTTCCTTTTAAAATAAATATAAAACATTTTCAATCAGCCCGTGAAAGTATAACGACGTTAATAATAAAATCTATATCACTTTACTATTTAAATAGTAACAATAAATGTTGAGTAAGCAATAAACAATAATTCGTTTGCGTATATATTAAATGAATGCTCCACTTCTGCCGATGATTGCTTGATAAAGTACTAAAGGACCGTAATATATTTCCAAGTGGCTTTTATATACAGATTCATAAACCGATAATTGTCGTAACAACCGTGTTGAAGTTGTAAAACTGCAGTTAACATCTATCGCCCTTACGAAAGATGTTGGAAAGTAAACTATATTTCATTGTGCTTTTTACGGGCGATAGATCTTTGCTGTCAGTGATTGTCCAGTTACCACCACAGCGGCGATTTCTTTCGCTGAACAGTAATCCGTATTCCGGTTTAAAGAACCGTCGTTTTAACTTAGACTTAACATCTTGTGTCTCAAAGCGACGAGCAATGTGTGTGTTTAACATCTTAAACAGCACTACGTTGTTATAAATATCGTTATAACTTACTAATAGGTAAACTGCTCGTCTTCGTACTTTATGTATTACTGGTGTTTTTTTATTCCGATCTTTACTCACTTGCTTATTTGTATGGCCAAATAAGAGCTGGTTTGCTTAGTTAACGCTTTTTAATAACATTAACATTATTATTGTAATAAATTTGTTAGTATTTAGAATTATTATCTACTGTTAATTATTTGCAATAAAATGTACTTTAAGAATAGAAGAACAGAACATTACGGAGTACATACAGCTTATTCAGATGGCCTTGACTCTCTTCAAGTGAAAGAACAATTTATTCATCAATAAAAACATTATTAAGAGATCTGTTTATTATTATTATATTAGTAAGTAGTAAGTATTTAAAAAATTACAAAAAAGTGATAAAAAGCAGCCGTCAAACTGGCTGCACGCACCTGTTGTCTTGGCGCAGTGTTTTTACACATTACAAGCCCTCTATTAACGTCTAGTATTGCCACTTGTCTATGGATGCCGATACTATCATGTAGATAACGCTAAAGTAAATAGAAGAGTTAACTCCTTTATACGTTAGTAGAAATAATATTTATTTACTTCATATTTCCAGTTTAAAAGTTTGAAAGGATAAACGTTTTACGGAATAATGAAAGATCTGGACATGGTTAGTTAGTTTATAAATATTTAAGTCGAGTTAAAAGACATCAAATATTTTAAGAAAAATTGTTAAAATATATGAATTAACTGTTTTCTATTATTAATTTAATTAAGGTCGCTGAATTAACCCATTAAGCATGAACTAATATATCTGCACATTTTTCAACTAATATTAACTTGTTTTAAAAAAATCATGTTTTTAATAAATTCTTCATATATATATATATACACTACAAATCTTCTAGAGAGATAATCTAATCTATGTCCGAATAATTAATGTGTATAATGAATCAATATGATGGTAAAATCGCTTTCCGTAATTTTATTACATTTCCAATTCAACAGCTAATTAATTAATGTGTTGAAATAACGGAACTTTACATGTCTTACATTCAAATATAAATAATATTCATTAGTGGCATTCCCCTTTTAACTGGTGGCAGGACTCTTGCCGAAGTTCGAAGAGTGATAATACTAACCAGACATCAAATCTTGTAAACTATTTTCTCCCTTTAACTAAAGTGACTACTATGTAAAATAATACTTATAGTAATTACTTAAAATCAAACACAGTTATATATGAAGGCTTGTAATATACAATGATAATGAATTATTTGATACACTCAAAGTTAATTTAAAAATATATACTTTGATTAGTCAGTTTACCATTGACGTAATTTTACAAAATTTGAATAGTAATTTTGAATCTGTCATTTGAAAAACCCTAAGATCTTACCGCTTTTTCTTTTAAAGCCAATTCATGAGGAAAACATTAATCGGATATCGGGTTCGTTATTAATTTAACACTTCCCCTCTCATGTAACATAAGTGGCAAGTTAACGGGAACGGTAAAGCGGATGTTTAATTTTTTTTACTCCTCGTGCGGTCGACGTATGACGTATACAAATGAATTATCTACTTAAAAGCCGCTTTAAGACGAATCGATTGTAACTTTTCATCTTAACACTATTTAAAAGGTTTAAATCAAATTTAAATTTTTTAAATAGTCTTTAACTTTAACTCTATTGATCAGAGATGTGTGTATTTTTAAAAATGCAAATTAAAAATGAACTAAATCTTTTTTTTTAGTTCAACTACGCACGGATACAGACAATTTGACATTTGTTATGTTTATAACTAAAATAAGTTTACAATCGTGGAAAACGTAAACAATATTAACACCGAAGGATATTTATTACACAAAAAAAAACTTCTAATGTATTTTTTACGGAACGCTGACGCGAACACAAGATACTTTGCTCAAATTGCAACATATTTCGACAATTGTGTTACGAAATTTATATTTATTATTTTATATAACTAAATAAATGAATCTTGCTGATATAGACTATGCATACGGTGAACAATTATGTTCGTACACATTTTACATGTTACGCAACATTCTTGCAATTGAATCTACTAAACTTTGTAACTAGATTTTTATTGAAAGGGCGTAGCTAAATCATACATAAAAAAATTTGAGAATCAGAATTGATTTTATATAATTTTTAATGTTTTCTTATACGGCATGGTACATTGTCACAATATTTTATATACCCTTAACAATAACACTGTATAGTAATATATAGTTAAACAAGTATATATTATTATACAGTGTCGCATTATGGCATTAAGTCCTCCTTTTTGTATTTTTTTTTTGTGTGCAAATAAAGTTTTAAATAAATAAATAAATAGTTTTCTACTTCCATCATCATGTTTCACAAAAACCTATAAATACATCCAACAAAAGTCGAACGATACAAAAGTTGACGGTACTAACCAAATCGAATTTTTTGTAACGTTACAGTGAATATATAAATTTTATGTTTACCTAAATATTAATGTAACGTGCTACAAAGCCGAGACCTTGGACTTTGTCAGCCTAACGCCAACTGCATAAATTCGTCACACCAGTCTATTCTAACAAATCCACTGTTCGTTATACATTGCCACACAACTACACAGCACACACCACCGTTTGCGACTGACCCCTTCAACGTAAACTGTGTAAAGTTGTAATGTAACGTTGATGGTGTCGAAAAGTGTAAAATGGTATAGGTAAGGAGTGTTGCGTGACTACTTAGATTCATATAAACGTAATAACGATTGCTCTGTTAATATCCTTCTCTATTGTTTATTTCTATACCGCATATGAAAGATAACGATGAATCTGTTAACTTGTACTTGTATATAAATTGGAAATGAAAAGAATTAACTAACAAGCAACAATCACACGGTGAAAAATCATCATTTTCATTCTATTGATGGTCAGCTGCTTAATTAAACAGTAAGGATTTCTAGTAATAAGGGATGTTTATCTTACAAGTACTTTAAACGCTTGTTATTATTGGGGAGGATACTATGTTAGTAAAAGTAACAAGAGCTGCTGTTTTATCCCAGAAGCTCCCTAAACGCCAAGAGTACAGTGGTGAGGAAAGACTCATTGTAACTCTATACCTACAAGAGTTGAAACAACAATTGAAGTTTAACGTTAAAGTAATTTTTCTAATGGCCGTGAAAAATACTTCAGTTAAGATTAACTTTAAAAAAGGTCGTTTCAAACTTCGACGTCAAGGATAATGTGTAAAAAACAAAACAAATTGTCACCAAGCCCGCATTCACAACCGCACTGTATAATGAGTTGGAAGTAACAGGGTTGTCTATTTTGGTGTGAATAACGTAAAACAACTCTTTAAAACACAAATATTACATACTGGAAGACATTTACAACTTACGATTCAGTGATAATGCCTAACTAGTAAGTACTTTACTTGTCTACGCTTATATTATGAAAAGCAAAGAAACAAACATTTCAATACATTTTCCCGATACGTAATGAGATCCATTATTAAGTGAATTAGTACGACAAACTTATTATATATTCTATTAACAAGTTAAAACTATCAATAAGATCCAAATACCACAGCACACTAAATAAATATATGTCGTTACCTACCTTTGTTTACACGAATTGAATTCAGTGTTTCTTGATCCTTTGAAGTCCTATTCTCTGTAACAAATAAAAAATAGTGTTAATTTATCACATAAATGATAAATTGATATAGATAATCTGGATTTATATTCAACATTTTGTGACATAGTCATGTGACATTTTTTTACATCAAGTCATTCGAACAATGTTCTATCAAAAGTAATTGGCGAACTTCAAAATAAAATATTTGTAGCAATTTAAGTACTCGTATGATTTGAAGGAATTTTGTTACATATATCAAATTGCATATCACGCCTGCTTTAAAAAGAAAGTCTATCTAAATACACCTCTAAAGATTAGATATTTTCAGCAGGAAAAGAGGATGATTATAATATACCCGCTGAAAAGAAAAAAACTCTCGATTATTAAATAGGTATATTATATCCAGTTCTTTAAACTATTATTCATAGTATAATCAAAAATGTTTTCGTTTAAAAATTATGCATGTTACATCAGAGTTAGTTTAATAAAAAATCTTAAGTGATGAAATCTTGCTTGCTTTTAAAATTATTACCCGACGAGTTGTTATTTAATAGAAAAGCAGTTCCGAGGAACATATCTCACGGTAAGCTCTCCATTGTGGTGCATTTGCCACCTCATTTTGAGCTATTGTTGTATTAGAGATCGACCGATAATGTTACGTGGTCTCTATTACAGATATTTATGCGTTGAAATCGCTATTGTATCGTGGAAAGGTTTACTTTTCGACTATCTAATAGCATTACATCCACGTGAGTTTAATCAACTTAAGTTTTTCTAAGGAAACAAGAATTTTAGGTACTGTTTTTTCATTTCAATATACGAAAAAACTTAAATAGTATATTTCATACAACTATATTTTAATGGTAAATGTAATATTCTGGTAAAGATACTTCCCGTTCAATGGAGTTATTCCATCTTTAATCGCCTTTTTTTTTCATAATCAACGAAAGAGAACCGGTAAAGATATTCTAATCTTCCTCTCGTCCGCAGATAATATATAACCTATAAAACTTTATTGTTCAATGACAATTTTCTTTCAGTACTTTCATTGATAGTTTTCGACGCAGCAACTTGTCTAGTACGGTTAGTTTTACACTTAACAACTCCGCTGCGATTGTGCTATCTAACAGAATACTTCCTCTTTAGAAATAGTTATTGTTATTGTTTCGTTAGCGGGTTTCATAAGCATAGCACTTCGTTAAGCTGAACCGCGAGGCAGGCTCGATCGATCGCACGCAGTAAATCCTTCGCTCCGACTGCATTGTCTTGGGGCGTAATGAGAACGAAGATGCTTTCAAATGATAAAACATTGTAATGCGTTTGAAAATATCAAATGTTGCTTTACATTCGTCTGCCATTGGTACTTTAAATTAATTTTTCTACATCAACATTCAATACATGACAAATACGGCTTAGTTGACGTTATTAATAACCTCTTGATGTCCCACTGAATACATACCCCTCCAATTAGGAATAGCTTCTGCTTTTTACTCTCTTGAAGTTGTTCTCTTAAAATAACTTTTAGATTACGCCTATAAAACATAAATAATTAAAACCAAGTTCAGAAATGTTTAAAGATACAAACTATTTGTAGAAGCTACATATGTATTGCTATACTTAAAAATATTATAAAACTCTTGTATTTTTTTATTCAACGACTCCTTTATTTATAAAATTAAAGCTACCCCTGTTGAACAAAAAAAAAATTGCGCCTTTTTATCAAGTTGTTTCTCGTGTGACCTTCCATTCGCTTTTAAACATACCCGAGATTTTTTCACAAAAATGAATGGCGCAGCGGCCGGGATAGAAATCTTTCTCACGGCGATACCATGGGAAGTTGGGATACCCGATGCATTACTACCGTGTTGCCAATGGTCTGCTCAAATCATTTCTGCATTGTACTCTTGTATCAAGTAGTGTATTCATAAAATATTAATAACATAAAAAACCACGAAGAGAATTTAATTTATATTAAAAACATACTAATACTTATAAACCTTAAAAAAAAGGTAATTTATTCGAATAATACTCATATAGTTTTATATAACACCTAATATTTACATCGCTATCTTCATCAGCCTAATCTAGGTAGTCGATTGCTAGACATACAGCTTCTCCAATTCGATCTCTACAAATAATCTCGCGTTACCACATTTAAGGTAACAATTACGTATCTATTGTATCACTGAATAGATTTAACATCTGGATATATAAAACTGATTGGCAATCAACTACCGCTTCCGCTCACAATACAATAAAAAAAAAGTTCAGTTTCAATCCGACTGTAATTCTGTTTGATTATGATTATACGGTGATTATTAAGGCAATTATGAACTAAGACGGGCGGCCATCTTGCATTGTGGGATCTAAAGGCTGACATGACTCTAACGTCATGTGCCAGCGGTAGTTCAAAACGTGGGAACTATTGTTGCGTTACGAAATTTTAGATTTTATTACATTTGCTCATATAACTGGTAATAAGTCTCTATTGCCGGAGACTGTCTAGATATATTTCAAGCTATTTCTAACTCCAAACAATTTGATATATGCTGTAACTACAAGAGGCGTATTAATTACTATCAGGAGATAAACCAGTCTTTTCCCGTGAATTTGAGAATAAAAATGGTTTAAAATAACCTAAAACTTTTATTGAACCATTCAAGTTCCTGTAGCAAATAAGCGTATTGTTCAACAATTTGAATCAAAGCTCTGACGGTTGGGTAATGTGGTCGACCACCAATACCACCACTGCCATTTGAATATGTTACATAAATGAATTGTCTCACAGCCCCGAGCCGCCACGGACGCCTCGGGCACGACTTTGAAACGTCCAAAAGGCGGTATTCGTGCTTCCTTAATGACTGAAAATGTCCACGTCCCGGGGCATTTGCGTGTAATGAATATTTAATTACACCGTAATATCCCCATATCCACGTAAAAGTGGTTCATCTACCTTTATTAGGCGACTATTAACTCTATGATTACAGCTGCGGGACACTAATGTAACGGCTTATACTATTTTAGCGACAGATAAAAAAAACGAATGAAGTTAACAATGTTGCCTTTACTTAATTTTATTTCTACATATAATTTTTTTGACATAACTTCTCGAATATAGCTCTCCTAATGAAAGTCTAATCCGAATGACCTAAGAATATCTTTGTGCAAATACTAACAGTCTGTGTAATTTCCAATCGACTTACTGTTAAGTTCCAAAGGTCGCCCTACTAAGATATGATTTAAATGCTTTCGTGATCATGATATTGATGAAAACTTGAATATCTTTGCAACAATACGTACCTCAACTAACCTCACCGATATGATCCAAATCTATTGAAAATCTTTATAGTTGCGATTTAAAGGATATCGAAGCATAAAATATTCAATAACAATTCCTCATACGATATTTAAAGTACTATTTATTACCCCGACGTTTCGATTGCTTTACGGCACCTATGGTCACGTGAGGACTTACGTGACCGACTATGACCACAACTGGCGGGTTAAATAAATGAGTTTAATATTCAAGTAAATATAAGATATCATTAAATACTGTGAAACTCTGATAACTCAGTTTTTAACATGGATTTATTCACTGTACATTTCATCTCCACTGAATTTAAACTTTCCGTTGAAGGAAAACAACGACAAGAACAACAGCTTTCATAGACATGTGACAATCACCATTCCGAATTGTTTTAATGATACAAAAGTACAGTTCCGTTATGAGTAGCATTAGTTATTAACATCGCAAGTGTGCATCACAGAAATGAATTATAAAAGAATTCAAGCATCCCAGCGGTTGCCCAGCCGGTATTATTATATGCACGGACGTGGGAAACGGCGATGTGTAATGTGTACGCCCCCTTCCTACCGTCCGCCGCGGTCTGTCATTGCCTTAACGGTGAACGAATGGATGGTATGACTATGCATGATTCCATTATAATAGAGACACACTCTAGATTTACGCGTAAATAATTTTCTTCTATCTCACTATCGCTGGTATTTATAATCTCATATTTTAAAAGCATCTCTGTTCAATTTACAGCCGATTTAAAACGATAACGCTGTTAATAATATTTATAAACTTTACTATTTCCTTTCGTTCCATTCTTTATTTCAACCACATTAATTACACTAAAAGGAATGTATAGAAGTTATAGCCACCGATCAAAAACATTCTCACGAAAACATTTAAATTTATATCTATCTAAATTATAGTAATACTTGTTACATTATAATTACAATGCTTACTAAGCTTATTTAATAAATTAAAAAAGATCGAGATGATAAGTAATTTAATAGCTGAAACAAAGACGAATGGAATACGAAGGAGTTTTAATGTGTTTTGGGTGAAACGAAACCTGTTCGAAGTGAACTCAAGTGTTGAATAACAGCGTGGGAGCCATCGCTTCCGTTGAACAGATTACTGGTGACCACAGCCGTGGCTATTGTAGCACTGCTTGTGTTACCATTAATAATTCTAACTATAACATTACAAAAATACACTTGCAAACATCTATTGGGAAAATAAACGTACAGTTTTATATCTACAATAGACTAACATTCAATTTCACATTATGTTAATTTGAAAATGAGGCCAGAATACTCTCTTATATTGACAGCCGGATCACGGCAACAGATTTCTAATAAGATAGTGGTAACCGAAAAACCCTATCATCAAATAGGCGACTCCTCAATCTGTAAACCCAGAATCAAACCAGAGATCTCAGTGTTAAACGGCAAGCGCTGGACTACTACGCGAGAAAGGCAGTTGATTTATCAATTTTATTTCAACTGCACATATAGTAAATTGCAATTGTATTATATATTTATAAAATTAATATGTTTTACTGATATTTTTTGGCAACACTAAGAAACATGAAAACGCCATTCAAGACGAACGAACAACAAATCGAAGACGAATATCCCCATGATGTTTATCTAGAAGGAAGTGGCAAGTGCCTCTGTTTAATTTATCGATCCCATTAAGCCTTACAAAACACGCTCTAACTCCCCGATAAGGCCCACATGAGCTTCTTAATCTGCGATCTCTTTCAGCGGCTGATTAATTTACAGCCTCCAGTAACCTAAGCGTGCAGTTACAACGCCCCGTTAAAACAGCTAACGAACAGTAAAGTTATCACACTACACCTGTGGAGTTATGCGAAAAAAAATTATATACATTAGACAAATATTTGATCTCTATTTCATATGGTGTTATGTAACAGTGAGGTCATTGAAGCATTTATAAGTTAATAATATAAATCGTCATTGTTATAAACCACTTGTCTTTCCTAGTACATTCCTGAACGGAATCTTCAGCTATTCTCAAAAAATTGTTTACCAACCATTTGATTTTTATAAGTGTACTTTATTCATGGTTACAATATTCAGTTAAAACACACAAAAGCCATTCCCAAGACACAGTAACAAAATTACCATTAATATGTAGGGAATAAGTTTATGTAATTGATGGATATTTCAAAAGAAAGTCACGATTAGAATATTAATAATTTATCGCTGTGAAGGTGCGTAAATATTAATGGGAAATCTATACATAAAAGGGAAAGCAAGAACTACTAGTTTATGCCGCTGAAATTTATTAACCGATTATAAATCAAGTGAGTATTAACTATGTATCATAATTAAATGTTCCGCGCTACCGCATAGCATGGAAAATATTTATTACTTTGTCAATTGTACAGAAGTATATTAATGGACGACTAAGCAATTTCCTTAACTGTTTTCCTACGACGTGTTGATAACTCCACATAGTTTTATTACAGAGAATCAATACCAAAAAAGAACGTATAAAGCAAAGCTTATGAAATTTATTATAGTTACGCTTTAGCTTTATCTAACTTGAGTAGTACTTAATCCTTAACCTGTTTATGATTTGTTTGTTATGGCCATCTTTAAAATATGGCATTTGTCATACTAACCACTATTGGTATGCGGATTATTGATAACAGGGAAAACTACTTCGCTAGAATCCTCTCTTTCTTTTCTTTTAGTCGCCTTTGCGATATGCTGAGGGTGGCAATGGAGATATTTTAATCTGTCTCTTACTAGGACAAGAAATTACCCTTTGGTTATAATATAGATATTAGCTTCTAGCAATAGTAAAAATATTTTCGTAAAGGAAGCCTTTAATAAATTATGTTCCTGAAACGATTTTCTTAAAACAATTCCTAAAATAAATTGCACTGTTTTTGGTGTAAAATTAAAACTCAATAGATTTACCTGAAGACAAGACCAACTAAATGTATTTTCCAGACAACGCATGTATTTATGAAGCTTACATATAACGTGTTACTTACAAAAGTAACTTCAATCTGTAGTATTAGTTTTAATTTCTTACTGAAAGATATAAAAGATAAATGTATTAGGAAGTGATAATGTATTGTGAAGGTTACATAAAACGAAACTAACTTACGATGACTTCATCAAGCCGTAGCCGCTAAAAGCTATATTTAATTCAAGAGCCCTTTGATTTATGTGCGCGTGGCAGCTCACCGGCCGATTTCGCTGAATAACACGTGATGATCGAGTTTATAAAGCACTCCCGCACATCCGAGTGTCGGTAAAAGCATAATAACTAGTAGGGGGAGCAGTAAATCACTATCGCCAGCACGATCGGCCCCTTAAACTATTTAATAGCCATCGGTGAATGTCAATTGCATTGGTTGCGACATCGCGTCATAGTAAATTATTCCGCACCATCAACACATGTTTTATTTTTACAATTGTTTGTTATCCGCAATTGCTTTTTTAAACACTAGTCATAAGTTTTATACTCGTAAGCTTCAAGACGAGCAGAACTTGGCCGACGAACAGACAATTTACGTTGAATATGTATGTCCAATAATTTTACCTTGTCCATTTCAATTAAAAAACAATGCATCTGTAAAAGTTGGATAAATTACAATAATTTCCAAGTGATATTAAAATTTTTCATATTAAATTCAGTCGATTATTTTTCCCACGATTTTGAAACTAAACAACATCGTGGAACTTACACCATTACAAATCAACAAAAAAGTGAAACACAATTGTCCGCTGACGGTCATCAAACTCGCCACAAAAATAGATCTAAAATTGTTGATTCACGCTCCAGTTTTCCTGTAGCCAAGCTACTGGACGCCTAGTATGCTATTTAGCTATTAAATTAACAATTGCGGTTGTAAACAGTATCAGATAGTCTCCGGCCGCCATTACAGCCGCTTCTAGGTGGTCCCTTTACTTTTCATTGCTTTCATCAAAATTATCTTCCCTTTATTTATGACTAATAATACCTTTATCATTATTGTGTTATTAAATTGATTATTAAATCCCGGTCTAATTACAAACAAATCAACTATGAAAGCCAGCCCAGCGTTTGCATTTCTTATGTTAAAGCAATTTCCAATAAATTTCGTTAAACTCTCAAGCAAGGATGAATTTCAATTTAGCCGCGGTAGCAAAAGGAGACTATTCAAAGTTAATTTCCACAGTTTTCTGTACTAACGAAACACATCACAAAGTTTAAAGTTTTTATCAATTTAATACCAGATTACGCTAATCAATAATATGACATTGATACAAATCTAGACAAATTAACGAGTATTTCACAAATCTATTGGCCAACTTATACTAACTGAGATTTATGAAATGAGGTTTTATCACGACATAGAAATATGAGATAAGATAGTAAACCTTTAACCAGGTATGTAAAATCTTCACGTATTAAAGAGTATATCCAACATTTTTTCACAATTTACAATTGACATAGACAGTTAATAAATATATATGCAAACGAAAATTTCATACATCTATTACCTATATACAATTAATACTAAATTACCTTTTACGAGAAAAATTGTTATTTAGAGAAAAAAGGCGTTATTCTCATACACACAGTTACACCAAGGGGAAGATTTGGATACAATAACCATTACAGTGATTATAATCTGCTTATTTATACATCCTTTTAAAGGAGTTTTTATTATAAGACAAATAAGTATACAAGTGTCCAAACTACTGTTTAATGACAGAAATAGGCCCTGCTGTAAAAGAGCATTAAAGTATATGAATTCTTTAACTAAAAGAGAAGAGTAATAATTTAACTTAAGTCATTTCAAAATTAACAGCTCCATACTTATATTTTCCAATGCGTGGAACTCGAAGCCTTGTCATTCAAGCATCCACCATGCTGGATAAATGCGGGTTAGTGGATGTCACATATCTACAAGAGCTGTTCCAGAAACGTGATGGTTTCTTTACGATGTCTTCCTTCACAGAAAACTTAACAGGAAACTCAAACAGGCTTTGCAAAGTGACAAATCGTATAAGTTACTATTTAATAAGTCATAATTTAGGAGTATAAAATAATTATCTCACATTCAACTATTGAAAGTTAATTAAATAAAATGAAAATGTTAAACAAAATAGTTTATTAATTAATACCAACACTAACAGATGTGGGATTAGAATAACACTAGCAGTAAATTAAAATATGGCGACAGACAGTCGACTAATTAATTTTAAAAGTAATACTGTCTGCAGACGTCTCGGTTATTAAAAATATAGACCGCAGCAACGGTGGTTTATTGTTAGGTAGATTAGAAAGTAGATAGGCGAGCATCGGGGAACGTACGGAGTCAATTCATTAGTCTTAGACACATGCTCAATTAATAAAAAATATTCGAATAGCTACGTTAATAACACTTCATTAACTACAAACAGATATACTCATCGATTTAAATCTTTTAATATCTAGTATTCCTAAAAATCCACTCTCAAATGTATTCAATGGAACACGACAAAAGACATTATCGCTACCTGCGAAAGTGGTATGATCTATAATAACGTGAGCCGGAATCCATCATCGGACAGTCATCAGCCGGACAAAAGGACCGAAACCGTTAGGGCCCGCAGCGAAGGACCGACAGACGACCGTGTCATTATAGAGCAACAGTTTCCAGTAGACACGACCATTCACAGTCCCATTTCCGCGCCAACGGGCCAAGACATCATTTAAAGGGCTCTCCGAAAAATGGTCGGTTAAGTTTGAAACTCGTACATTTGCGGTGGCGGTGTAGTTTCTCCCAATTACAACGTCTCTAGCCGACTATTGGCTGCTCCGCGAGGAATCCGAGCTGTCGTGACTGTGATATAAAGAAGAAGAAAAAAAAACTGACGCCAATTGCCGATACGCCTCGTGCACACAATTTCATGCTCCGACTTCGTAGAACAGTCTAGATTCGTCATAATTCAACAACAATGGCGGCCACACGAAAACTAAAACGTCCGCCGTTGGAAATTAGAAAAGCGCGACCGGATCCACCGCGGCTTCAATTAATTAACAACGGTTTAACGTTGCCGCTAATGGTTATTTAATGCATCGTGAAATAATCGATTCATCTTCACTTGCCCGTACGATTGCATTGTTCCAATTGATGTTTTTATGTGCGTTCATCATTCGAGCGGCTCAACCGATGCGTTATGACACTGACAGTGATAGGCATATGAAATACTAATATTTAATATTCTTTTTTTTACCTACAATTACCTCAATTCCATATGATAGTTACGAGACCGTGAATGGTGAAGCATCCTTACCCAAAATACCAGCCAGACAACTTCAACACGTGGCCCGTAATCGAATCAAATACAACAAAAAGCAAATACAAAAAATTTAAATGTACATAATTTTTTCACATTTACATTTCTATTTAATCTGTGCAATTTTAACAACTTCCATAACAATGACAATGCAATTTATGTTAAAAATATAGATAATAAAATCAATCGAATCGATTTTTTTTAAGTGAGTTTACGTTGAGCTTAAAAGACAAAAGGGATTTCGAAAAACGCGTTTCATCATGTTTTCATTATCGGTAGTTTATGAACTAGTTTATATTGTAATTTGTGAGTTATATTAAAGCTTCAGGAAAGCTGCTCCCGTCAGTGCGGAAACAATGGCTGTATCGGCGAGTCATCGTATCGCGGTTTGATTTGTCGCGGGCCGTGATCGATTTTTTGTCTGTGTCTACGTTTGATTTAAGGGCTGACACAAGTTTATCTCAATCAGAAAACAGTAATTTAAATACCGGTACGTGTAAATAACCCCGCTGCAATCACTACAACTCCAGTGAAGTTATAAATTATCGATGACTGTACCTAAATATATTACATGCCGTCTTCAAGCTGATTTATGACAAAGAAACTGTCCAAGAGTGAAGGCAATAAGAATGTCCTGTCTAAATAAAGCGATGACACGCGTATAACAACTTTAGGGTACTCTATGCAAAACGGAACCACATCGCTGATATTACTCGAATAAAAAAAGTTATTTATGTTATTTAAGATTAACAACCATAAATCTAAACATTAAATTAATTCAAACATTTTTAAGAAGTCCATGATCTATATCGCATTTCAGTAGTAGCTATGACAATACCAGATGTGGTAGTAAACTTTACTGTATATCATGTGTAAATTACAGTTTATATTATTATCTCTTATCGACGATCATTTAGATAAGTTTTAAGCACTTGTTTCTCTTAATGTGCAGTATGTTAATAATACTTACAGTGCATGTGTCTTACAGCGATGAACAAGATATGGTACAATGTATAACATTATGAGTAGACGACACACTGTTATGTTACTGTTGAAACTACTATTTAAAATATTTGATTTTAAATTCAAACTGTTTTAAGTAACAAAGAAACGTTCTCGTCTAGAACACTGGATGAAAGTCTCGTATATAGTTGAGCGGGTTATGAAGTTCGGATATGGATGTGCAGGAGAACAGGAGCACTGTGTCGCAGTTAAAGGAGTATGTATAAGATATTAACAGGCTACTGGTAACCCTGGCAGGCGTGGTGCGGGCCGGCGCTGTCCACCGGGCATGTCGATGCTTATCTCCGGGCGATTCGTTCCGGGGCGGGACGCGGCGCGTGACGCCCGCCGATTAGAAATCACTGCTCGTACCGTTCAGCGGCCGTCTCTATTAACCGCGATCTAACTCCGAGCAAGTTAATCTATTTTATACCGAATCATGTTTCGGCTGTTCCAACATTCGCCGATGTTAACGTTAAAGTAACGTTTTATTGTTAACATTTTATCATGCTTCCGCAGAACTGCGAAACGCGTGCGACTTATTTGCGGGTGATTTCAAAGTTAAAATTTTTATTCAACATGGAAACAATAGTTCACTTATTGAACGTCAAAATCTACCACCCATTCGCAAAAGAAATGCCACGGATCTGATAAGAATAGGCAAGAAACTCAGCGGGCTGTATATGTATAGTTTTTTTCCCATCAGTCAAAACTAATCTAGATGTTTCATTATAACTATATGTTTAACAAATATAATATAAAACAGTGCTTATCTACGGTATACTACTGATGGTGAGGTCTAGGACAAGTCTATTTACTTTAAATAAGTTATTTAAATTTTAATAAAATATAATTGATTTAAATACAAGTTTTGGGTTCAGTTTGACATTCATGAAACTGTATCTTTGATATTTGATATTTGCACATTTACCTCTCTTTTTTCAAGTTGTTTAAATATTTACTAGCCCTGTACCTATTCTCTGCCGCCAAATGATACTGTCGAAATATTACTTTATTCCAATTTGAATGTTACAATAAATACTAGTGATATATGAACAAACATAATAGTCTCACAGCGACGAGAGTAAAGTTAAAATTATTAAAAAATTGACAAAAGCGATTTTTCTAGAACAGATAAAACAGTAATAGATTTAAGGAAAAAAGAAAACGAACACAACGAATATAAATGCTAAGCAGTTCCTCTGCCATTACGTTCACATGAATTATGTAAATGAATTGTAGAGGCACGCGAGGCCGGCGACGGCCTTGGCAATGAAATTCACGGGTTCAAAGGCTGACGCTGGAGAAATACATTGACTCGGACAGATTGATTGAAACTCTTTCTAGAAAAAAATCCTTAAACAACACAAAAATAAAATGCATTGGCAGAGAATTAAGCTTATATTATTTAACCAAAATAGGACTAAAAGTTTTTCAAAACTAAATGCTTGATATTACCAGGAACTTAATTTTTACACCCTCAAACATCGTACTATCGTATGATTCGGTTCCCGAGTAATACTTTCAGAGATAGCTTAATTTCTAGAATGAGGTTTTTATACAGGAGCTACAATATGAAATTAGAAAGGCCTGAAAAGACTTCTTGAAGTTAGCAATACTCAAGCAATAAGACATGTGAACTATGATGATCGAAAAACATTCAGCTGGTCATGTTTGCTATCTTACGTATATGTGAGAATTTGTCACGAATTATGAAAGTTTCCCTTAAAACCAAAATATAATATAATAATAGCAAATTTAATTTGTCTCCAATTACAATTGTCAGATAGATTAATTATTTATACAGTTTTGAATATATTACGGCTCATGCATTTGGATGGAAATATTTATCAACAACAAAAACTGGACATAAATTTTTTCCTAGGAGAAAATCGTACCCATTATGCAAACTAAAATATGTTAAACATACATTACATTTAATACTCGTACATTTTATAGATCTCGTCAAAAATTTTAGTAGAGACTGTTAAATTTACTGGTGCTGCTGATGGCAAGTAATAGCCTAATCAATACGAAGCACACAATTTGTTTGTAATTTACGAATACGAGTCTCACAAAATCAGAAACTGCTACTAAAGTCTAAAGCACGCCGTCTAGTGATGACTAATGTTGTTATTCGTCTTTGACTTTAAGTCTCCGTGAGTTAAAAATTATAATAACTTTACATTGATACCAAGTAAATATCCATTCTTCAGCAGAAACAAGATCTGATATAAATCAGCTATATATATTATTTCCAACGTGAAAACCTTAAATTCGCAGTGTCACGGAGCGCGAACACCGAGGCGTGAGCGCCGAAGCGGAGCAGCAGGAAAAAAAAACCGTTCCTATTCACTCTGCCATAATGGAGCCGGCTAGAGAAACTAACTGCGCTCTGATGGATACAGAAAGATTGATAATAAAAATAAGAACTTACGATACTTAAGTAATTTCTCACAAAGCTAACACTAACATTAACAATATTGAACGAATAAGAAAACGTCGTGTATACATGTATAAAATATTGTAGAAGCAGTACGTTTATAAATTACTCATATTTAGATATTATTTAAAAAAAAAACCTGTGGAATAGGTATTATAATAAATATCTGTAAATTTATCTATTAACAGAGTAGGTAGTTTAAGAAAAGAAATATTACTGATTGTTGATATTCGATAAGATTTAGAATTTATATAAGGAATTTATAACGCTAATTTGAAACTTGTTATTTGTTAAAATGGTTGTTTAAACTAGTATTAACACAAATTATAGGTAATGAAAAACTATAATCAATATGCAAAGAAATTCAACGAAGTTGTATTGGGTCAAAGCGACGTCTAATTAATTACTTACGAAAGTTGCAAAATTCATGATAACTGGTACATCTGGTGGGGTACTCATTGGACAGGTTTTTGATACGGTGTTGTTTTCAATTTATTCAAAATATTTAGAGGCGTCGGGTTAACGACGACCCATCGACGATTCTACCCAAAATGTACGTCATTTCGGACAAAAGTTTTATTAAGTGGAACCTATAGTAAAACGAAATTTCTGTAGGATTACAAAATACCGACAAATGTATAAACTATTACGGCACAGGGAAAAAATATTTACACCTACCAACCGATTAACTTGTATAATAATTGTGACTGTGTATAATAATGACTTTATTGCATCTACCTTCCATTCCTGATAACATCCATAATTAAAATTTTCGTTTATAACTATATTTTGTGCGATTACCCTTCATTTAAGTCATATTTTTTAGTAAGGCAACAATTTGAACAACATTTATGATTAAACGATTAGCAACATTTGCTAATCATACATCTACAAGTGTGCCTGCAATTATGAACGGTTAGAATATTCCAAAGTTACATTAGTAAAAAGTCCGTACTGCAATATGTGAATTACAAAAGAACAATGACCCAGATCCGCTAAAGATAACTATCGAAGTGACGCATGTGTGGAATCGATAACAGTAGGTGTACACGCACGCATTCGCGTTATCCAACTAACCATATTTACACCAGCAACGGCTAAACGCGAAACACGTTGCCCGTGAACCGGCTCGTCATAACCCCAGCTAACGAAGCCCTTTAACGCGACCTCAACATAATACATGGAAATGAAAAAAAACACGCTCATCATGTCTACCTATTCCCCGGCAGCTGCGTGAGCAACAGCTAATTGAAGAATTTTTCACAATGGAAAACTTACCAGCACGAAGGTCGCGGAGAAAGCGGCAGCGCTGGCGCACTCACAAACAGCACACGTGCACGAACGCCGCGGCAGCGCACCTGTCGCGTACTGACTCTCCATTTCCATAACCGTTTGTATTTATGTACAGGCGAGGCGCGCGCGCAGACCGACGCGCCGAGGTGGACTGACTGCCGCCGTCCGGTACCTGCGCTCACCTGTCCCCTCCCTACACCTCCTTTCCCCCCTCGACCCCCCCCCCCCCCAACCCCAGCCCCACTCCCACCACCACCATCAGGAACCGGATGGTACTCCAAAACAAAACGGTCAACAAAGGACGTGCCGCGAATGTTCGCGCCGCCACCGACCGCATCCGAGGGTCGCCGGGGCTGGACGAGTGGGGACGTTCCTGATCACTTAACACCTGACTTTTTTTTTTATTCTACTATGCGACGAGGCTAACAAGACGTTCACCTGATGGTAAGTGATACGCTTGCCCATTTCAACGCGGTGCTAGTTAAGATGGTACACACTGCACCACATTGCGCTCGTCGCCTTGAGACATAAGGTGTTAAGTCTCGTTACCCCAGTAATTACACCAGCTACAGCGCCGTTCAAACCGGAACACAGTAATGTTTGCACACTACTATTTGCCGGTTGAAATAGGAGCTGCGGTGGTACCCATCCAGACGGTCTCTGTCAACAGAGACCTACCAGTAAAAAGCACCTGACTCGGTCTGAACGAAACGACCGGATGATTTACGACCTAAAGATAAAGCGACCGATGTTGACTCGTCAATCGTCTCCGATTCGGACGCGGACGGTGCACGATCTGATGACGAAGATGCCGCGAATAGGGTGTGAAGCAATTGCGATACACAAAGTGAACGCTGACTCATAAATCGACGATTTGACGCTCTGAATACGACAAAGTCGAAATGATTTCTCAACTAATACTATATACTATAAACAAACAACGACGGCGAAACGGCTCCCATGCTTGTTTCGTCGAAATGCTATTTGGTTTCTTTAATTTACAAATTGTTTCCTGTTTCGCTTAAAATCGCACCGCTTCCAGCCATTACAATTTCGTACTGTTATCAGTTCATATCATACATCGATACGATTACAGTAATCTATATATAATAGAGCCATAGTGTGATTCAACGGAAAACAATATTATTTAAAGAAAACTGTATAAAGAAATACATTATAAATATGAATTAATTTTGAAAGGTGTTTAAATACAAAATAATGCTACTGTGTTTTGATGCATCGAAATACATTTATAAAGATCCTTGCATGCATCTAAGACTATAGATAACCAACGTGCACATTTCAAGTTTTAAATTTTATTTTTAACTACGATTAGTTATCACATAACATTTTTAAATAAATATTTAAGTTAAGGTAGTTCATATTAATAACATTTTGGCACTTTATCGCTTACCGATAAACTTTACAATTTTCATTCTATCCTTTTTTTTCAGCTATTCAGCCGCTACTGTGAATTTAATAAGTATTAATTTGTGTTAAAAATGAATAACCTTTTATGTATTAAACAAAACAAAGTAAAAAGCATTATCAGAAATTTTCTTGGTTCAAAACTCATAGTGAATGTTATAGTAGAAAAATACTAATGCAAAACTATCGCCGTTCGCTGGTCTCCGATAGCTGATAACACCAGTGTAAGTGAAGTGCCATAAGCGCCTGCGCAATCGATATTAACGCAGTAATGTAAAAATAAATAACAATTTTTTTAAAGCACAATAAAGTAGACAAATGTGACGTTAAATATTTAACTAAATTTCGAATCGATCTTCGTTAATTATCCGCTTGTACTTGTGTAAGACAAATTACGATCTAAAGCGATCTGGATCTCTTTATAAGTACTCAAGGATGATCCTAAATGGATAACTTCCGGAAAATATACTCGTTGTAGATAAGTGAAGAAACAGTTTGACGATATATACGAGTGCAATGATTTTATATACCATAAGGTAAATGGATAGCTGAAGGTAGAAATAGTTTTCACAATTTAACCGCCAAACTTCAATTTGAACATCAGAATAAAAAAAATTAAACGGATTAATTTGCTTACTTCAAACATTAAAATTTGTGTATAAAATTATAAATGAAGATCTTATTCATATTATTATAAGTATCGATCTCTATACTGAACCTTAGATTTTTAAACGTATAACAACCCTATAAAAAGCTACGGATACAGATAATGAAAAACATGCTGGCAATAATAAAAAAAGATTGAATTTAAAAAAACGAAGTTGATTTGTCGCTTGTCACTAAGCGCGACGTCACGGAATGGCGCCGTCCGATAAGAGTGAGTGCCTGCTAAAATTGAAATTTACGAGTTTTCTTAACACGTTTCCTTTTATTACTAAACATTTCAAAAGCCGGCAATAACTTAAATCTTAGTACAAAACTTTAAAGTTAAATAATAACTGGTTTTACTATAAATTAGCCATGCCTATTTCTCCCGCCAAACGTTAATGTACAAAATTACTGTGTTCCGGTTTGAAAAGTGTTTCAGTTAATGATGTTACTAGGAGTAGCGAGACTTAATATCTCATGCCACAAGATGAGCATCACATTGTTATGATACAAATACCATCGTAATGTTTACCTCGTCTCTTCACTTCATCGACTAGTAACATCAGAATTTTAATCAACATTAAAAAAATTATAACATATTTATAGCAATTAGTAATTGAACTGAACGAATGATTGGTTGAGTCGACAACTAAACTCTCAATTTGCTAATATAATAAAGTAAACTGGTCAGAACATTCTTACTGCCACTATTAACCACAGCGTGACAAAGGCGACAAAGAGGAAATAAGTTCCTGAAAAAAGCCAACAGCTATCCCTGTAAGCTTAACGTTTAATATTTTTGGAAAAGCCGAAGTTTAGCAGTGGACCTTAAAATGCTAAAATAATGATTAAGAAGGATACGGCATTTAAACTTTTATTAGTAGCACAGTGTATGTATCTAAATATATATACATTCGATGAAAGTCATACGCCGAGCGTCGATGCAGGATGCAAAAAAGTAAATGACCACCACAATCCCGTTTAAAAGCGATCAAAGAGCAAATAATTACGGGTATAATCAGTTTGTAAATGCTTGGTATAAAGCCTACAGTTTAACACGTCTAAGGAAGCTGCATCAGCTCCATTGCCGCTACACCGGATGAGGTTCTGTCCGTACTGAGCCATGAACCTGATGCCGCCTCATTAACGAACGTCCTCGTCCTTAACTGTTAGTAAAAGTAAAAGAGCGAGATTTTAATATTTTTCTATTGTCTTGATATTGGAAAAGATTACTAAGTATTTATTTATCCTCTGTTGAATTGTCTTTTATTTATATTCATATTCATCTGAAATATCGATGGTTTTGAATCAGAGAAATATGGACAGCTTAAAAATAATCTTATATCTCTTAAAATGTTATGCTAGATATGCTTAAGTAAGAATAAGTCTCACCAACATACATATGTGCATACATGAGGACATACGTTGAAAATACCTTTCACATAAACGTAATAGGTTTCATTTAAAAAAATATGCTAATTAATACAGGAGTTATGTTAAAATGTATCATAAAGTAATTGTTTGAATATAATTACTAAGAATAATAATAAATTTCATTTCCAATATACATTCATATCTAAAAATTTTAATAATACATTTAGTATATTTTGATTTTAATGCTCAATAACATTAAACCGCAACAAAATAAACCTTCAACACGATGTTACAGAAATTTTCACATTATCGCCACCAATAAACAAACAATATTATCGATTCGTGATAGCAGATGACTCTTCGCGTTCAAGTGAATGATCATTACGTCACATCCTTACATTCCGAAGCTAACTGATAAAGTAAATGTATCAAAAACATCGTTTATCTGTAGACGTTTAAGCGTTCAACACTTTCTAAGTACCGACAGCATGAAGCCGGCTTAGTTATACTGTAATGCATAAACAAAAAGGTAAAAAAGAAAATGTCACACATTATTTCTAAATCATTATTAACCATAAATCGATGAGGTGAAGTTCACTTCACTCGATTGTAAGTGATACACCAACAATGTGATACTAATATGTACACAATAAATCATTGAATTCGTGAGACTTGAGATGTAAATTATGGAAAAGATCTTTTTCTTACATTAAGATATATTACAGGGATATAACAAAAGATATTGCATTACTTCACACATAAACTTTACTATCAATGCTATACAAACGACGATGGGAAAACATAGTAAAATTTACATAATGTTGAAAAGTTTACTCGAGAGAGAAATAACACCATCAAAGTATTATTAACATTGTAAAGCTAGTTAAATGATAACATACCAAACACTTTATCAAATCGAATAGACGTACATAAGTGGACAGTGTCCGGCTGCCGTGAGAACTTACCAGCAGTAAACTGTCGAATTCAGTGGGAAAACTATATACAGCAGCGACAAAGCACTTAGCCAAAGAATTATTCGCTAAATAAATCTCAACGGTGGACAGCAACTGGGCCAGCTCAATTTTTCTCAAGTACCGTTGGTTGCATTTAGTTGTTCCGTTAGCCACGGGAGACATCTCGCTTCTTTCCGTCGTGGTGTTGACGATTACAGCAAATGTCTATAAAACATTATTGATAGTAGCGGACGCGAATCGTAAACACAGCCCCCGGCGAACTTTATTAAACTTAATGAATGGACAGAACTAATTTTTGTAACGTAATAAAGTAACATCTCAGAACCTTTTCTATGCAATTTTACTTATTAAATAATATTTTATAGTACCATTGTAGTAATCGCTTCAGAGGAAACGAGTATGTAAAATTGAATCTATTATAACAGAACTTGCTATAAATTATATAAATACATTCTGTTGAGAGGAAACCGGAGGTGGTTAACCAAAATTAATTTTCCAAAAATATTTATTTAGTTGTTTTAATTCATATTAATTAAAAATAATATTATACGTACACTAAGTGATTGAAACATGTAACTAGATCAATTATTTCAGAGCATCATCAATTATTTTCAAAGAAAATCGTTTAGCTTGTTACACTATGAAACTATCCTAGTCAAAAATTTGTTGTGTAGATCACGGATGCAATTTTTAAATTCATAAACTTATAGATTGCTGTTAGCTGATTCACTGTCGGCCAATAACCTACACGTAATACATTGAATCTATTCCTCTTAACAAACACTTAAACTGTAGGATTCAGTGCATTTTAAACAAAATGTTTTATTCTCATTATCGTCCTCGTCGTCAATACACCTCTGATTTGATTAATGAAAAGTTTATTTTCTTAACCTCCATACTTACTAATCGTTTAGTTTACCTTTGGCACTTTGTTCAGTAATTAACGAGATTTTAAAATCATCAATTACTAGAAGAGATAAATTATAAGCGTTATTGACTTAAAATGTAATTGAAAATTACCTTCTTTTATCCATCTAAAATAATCAGGAACACAATTTGAACGCACAAACAAATTAGAAATAGACGTGCACAGCCGTTTTAGTTTGATCTTCTGTTCTTCTAGCAAACAAAATAACAACTGTAGCTCTAAGTTTTCTAAACGTAAATAATATTTCACTTAACAGTCACAACTTCATGATTTATATTTCAACCATAAATAATGGTAATCAGGTACAACTTACCAAAGACCCATGGCTCCAGGCGGAGCATTTATGCTCTACATGGGAAGTGTATATGAATATTTATGGGCCGTACCGTTTCAAACGTTACTGTACCGTTTCGGTACGTACTAAAATAACTAGTGTCTGTAAACACTTACACATATACTACTCGTGAAAAGATAACAGTACACAATAGATTTTCACAAAGAAATTGCTATCATTCCAACATAAAAAGAAACTAACAAAAAAAAGGTCAAAACGATTTTCAGCTTCGCAATAACTATTACCATTAACATTCGACAATTTTAATAGTTTTTCCACAAAAAAATAAAAAAGAGAATGAAAAACCCTTCACTTCCAATTGTATACTTGTTTTTCTTTATTAAAGTGTCCGAAGATTGATAGGTATTATTATAGCTTCTATTTCTGATAACCAGTAGTTCGCAGAAGTTATTAAGATCCGGTTAGATGTGCACTATAACTAGTAAAGTTACTGGGTTGTTCAAAACTTACATCTCGAGATGATAAACACAATGTAGAACATACTAACTAGGGTGTAATTCTTATACTTTTAATAACTCCACTCCTTTCATTCATAATTATTTGTCAAGCAAAGCACTTCCAATGAGGGAATGACATCGATTAAGAAAAAATAATTGAAATTGGCAAGTATTGAATAATTAACGATCTGCTTTTTTACGTGTTTACCGTCTCGCTAGTAATAGAAAAAAAAAACAACTAAACGGACATTGACCCCGCTTTGAAAATAGATGCAGACAAACAATTCATAAACTATTTCAGTCTGCTAATGCCCAGATTAATTGTATGCCATTTATCATTTACTAATGATGAAATCAGCCGCCTTCTTGTTAATATGCTATTAGTCATAAATCAATTCATCAGATGTGCAGTACATTTGTAGCTTTCTGTAGTTCTTATGAAAGGATTAAATATAATTCGCGCTCTCGCTTCTACATTATGAACTTTTTAACTAAAGATTAGTCTGTATGATCTATAACTTGGTTTTTCTCTTTGACTTCAAGCGATCTTTTAATATTTCGTTTTATAATTTATCGGTGAACAAGACTTATGCAGAAGAATCGATATCGCCAAGAGTGTCATGTCTCAGCTGCATAAAACCTGGAGAGATAGGGATATTTCGCTGAAGACGAAGATCAAACTAATGCGCACACTCGTCTTCCCTATGGTGCTAAGACGTACTGAGAGCAACTGACCACAAATGGATTGACGCTTTCCAAATGAGGTGCTGGAGGAAAATGCTTCAAATCCCATGGATGCATTTCGGACCACTTCATCCATACTGGCTAAACTCAAAATAAAAACTCGGCTTTCTACCACCTGCCTCAAATGAATCTTAGAGTACTTCGAACGCATTGCCAGAAAAGACGGAGATTATCTCGAAAAATAGGTGGTCCTTGGCAAAGTAGAAAGAAAAAGATGCGGCCGCAACCCGATGCCTTGGTCTGACTAAACCCGCAACACTTTCGACCCCACAGTAAACGATACCCTACGAGTAGCAGAAGATAGGACAAGATGGCAAAACATCGTAAAGACAAGAGTGATGGATGGTGGTGGTCACAACCCTCTGATATAACGAACACGATTTAAAGAGGAGTATTTATTAGTAAACATTAAAATTTTTGTAACAGCAAAAACACCAATACTTCATAACGTTACTTAAATTCGTATCTTTTATATAAAAATAAAAATGCCATAATGTAAACGTATATAATGAAAACGCATGTAATGTAAATGTAAATATATTATGCGTTTCTTCTCAACTGTTTTACAGCAAATAGTAAGAAAGTGACAACAAATTTGTTGCGTTTACAGAGATCTCAAGTTATAAATTTAACGCTTAATGATTAACTAAAAGAATTTAAATTAAATGCATAGAATGATGATAACCATTTCAATCTATATCCGTTCTTTATCAACCAGTTGCGTCCGCCATTAGAACATTCAATTAACGAAACATGGAGGTATCGATTGGACACCTTGCACGTGGGACAGGGAACGTTTCCATACAAGCGTTCTTCGAAAAATTCGTGAGGTAACCTGCATGGTTTGCCACATTACCCGCATCTGCTGCCTCATTACTAACAAACTTTATCTTTAATTAATTATAGTTATCTATTGGCGTTCGATAGTTGTTAGAGTTTTATTTACCTAAATATAATACAGTAAATTTGGTTTTATCTGTTAAGAATATTGGTTAAAAATATTTGAAGATGCAATTAAAATGAATTATCTAAAACAATTTTCTTCTGCAAGCGCAAAAAAAAAATTGAGACACTCATGTCCTCAATTTAAAATAGAAAAAAATATTACTATTATCTACAATTATTATTATTTAGATAATTTAGAAATGGGTCTACTAACCTGCACTTGGTTTGTGTTGTAGATAAATTGGCCTTGGCTCCCTTGTTGTGAGAGTCCCAGCAGTGGGAACATTAAATGGTCTGTTGAATGTAATAAAAGATTAAATACTTTTTACTAATTGAGTCTACACAGTCTGTTGATCTACTTAAATACCGTGCACAGGTAAAACAAAACTAAAGATGGAATTGATAATCAAACTTAATTACATTCTATATAATTAAAGGATTCCTTTATTTTGAATAAAACCGTTGATGTTAAAAATACATGTTATCAGACTGTATGGATTTATTTTCAATTCCACATTTAACCATTAACAAAGAGGCTGCCGGCGTGTGCGCGTGCGCGGGCCAGCTGCGCGCGCAGATGCGCCCGCCTCGCGCGTTGCCACTTGCCGCCATTTTTAAAACAAATAACGTTCCGAAACATATTTATTTAATGGTACTGTATAAGCTTATGAATATTATGGTCAGAGCAAATAACAATCGCTCGTAAGTTATGTCTTAACTAGGGTATAGTCGCACGATTTAAACTTTATTCACGCTCGTTAAAAGATGTTTTTGAAAAATATAAAGAAGTCTTATTACAGCATCTAAATAACATTTTAAAAAACTATTCAGTTTAATGACAATTCGTGATAGTCATAATTATTAATTATCATTATCACTAAATAATAATTCTAAGATCATATGGGCGGATTTACTTGTATATCTATCTAATGAATAACTGGAATTAAGCACCTACCTTATATTACACTCAAAAAATTAACAAAATCCTTTTTTATTGAATCCTTATATTCACGAATTCCTAACATTCTTGTTAATGTTATTTAACCACTAAAATCTTTAATAACATTTGTAAAACTCATAAATCGACTGATTCTCCTTTTGATCTATCAAATGAAAATATCTGCAATACCCTAGTCCTGCAAAAGCAGATTTCCTTGCACTAAACTTACCAAATAATAAATTTAATTCATTATAATATTATAATGTTCACTTTATTATCCATAATAAAAACTATTTTTTTTATGATATCAAATGAGCATATAATATTTACAACGGAATCCTGTATCTTGCATCCGCAGGTTGCTCTAATAGCCCTCACTTAATTGGTTTATAATAATAAGCTCGCCTTTACAGTTAGTTTGTTGACATGCTCTTGGAAAATAAACTATGAGTTATAGCATTAAAAATAATAACTTACCAGCTTTTACTCGCTGTTTTGCTCGTGTTAAAACCAATTATATTGTGGATTGATACAGAAATGAGATAACCAATGTCCATAACCTAATATATGCTGCTGATATCTGTTAGTATGATAATACAATACAATCTCAAGTCATAAAAATTACTAATTTTACTCAGTCAACGAAGTGAACGGACATGTTACAATCAGTTGCATATATGCTACTCCCACTGTTAAAAGTAGTTTAAACGATTTCGACGACGTAATAGAAAGCTTTATCTAAAATTAATCCCTCCCTTCGCCCTAATTTTTAGCAAGAAAAAGTAACCAATAAATGTCTCTATGGTCCTATCAATGTCACTACTAAAATTAATTATAATCTACTTAGCGGTATTGGCGCAAAAGCGCCACAAACTAAAAACAAAACGACGCTTCGCATTTATAATATTTCGTTTTCTATTCTAATTTTTTAAATTAATAAAATAAATTTGTTTATTGAGGTATCTACATTTGTTTTATTTAAAAAAATTAGACATGGTACTATAAATATAAAATTAAATAAAGAATCGACAAAAAAATATATAAAAGTAAGTAAGAAGTATTAGTCGCAAGCGGCTCGAACGAATCGAACAACACATGCAACATAATTTAAAAAGTTAACGCTAGAAAAGGCAGCTGTCAGTAAAATTAGAAATGAACGTCGAAAGTATTTGTATTGTTGTCATTTTAACTACTGCTGTCTCAAACACTTTCTGCATTGACAATTACTTGTTCTAGTTTTAAAAAAAATTGCAAAGTATGCATTTAAAGTAATACAAAATCAACAGCCTCCTTTTTGCCGATATGACAATTCTGGGTGGACTTTGTACACATTAGTTTATGCAACATGATTTCGCTTAATTTGTTATAAAATATTCCGTTATTATTCAATGCTCGCGAAGCTAAAAAGTGCAGTAATCAATACAAAATAAATATTAATCATATTTATGTAATTTTGTTTCGATAAAGTTAAATATCATATCACTTTGTTTAGTTAAAAGCTGTGTTTACTTTCGAAGTGACGCGCATTATAGTGACGAGCATTACTTTAAATTATCTATTTTATCATAGAGCAATTAATGCTAATATCACATAGGTACATAAATACAGAAAGTTGTCCGCTATATCAATCTACTCAAGTATATAAACTTCAAGATGCTCCTTGGAGCGCGGTGAAAGACCCCATCTGGTTCCGGGCACTGAGCAAGCTTAATTATACAAATAAATGTATACCCGATACACAGGCAGTGCTCTATGGACAATTCAGGGTTGTCAAAAGTTGAAAATATTATGAAGATGTTCAAATTAAAGATGAGCACCATTTTCACCTGACAGTAACTGATTTGCACGTCCATAAGAATGTTTTTTTTTTATACTATGAGATGACCAGATGAGCGCTAGTTAAGATAATATACACTGCACCACATTGCGCTCGTCGTATTGGGACATTAGGTGTTAAGTCTCATTACCACAGTAATTCCACTAGCTTCAAACCAGCATACAGTGATGTTTGCACACTTCTGTTTGGCTGCTGAAAGAGGAACTGCGCATACCACCTACCACCAGTAGCTTACCACCACAATGTCACGTTAATAACTATGATAAACACTGAACCAGTTTATGCTCATCATCTGGAGACAGAAGACGTCTTGTTGATTCAGTAATTTAACTAATTACAATCGCTGTTCAAACCGGAACACAGTATAGTTGAAACATTACTATTTGGCAGCAGAAAGGGGATTGTAAAAAATTAATTAAATACCTAACATACCACTAGAAGAATTCAAGATGCAGTAAGCTCATTCTGCGTAGAACGCACTATAAATTATAGTTAAACAGCTATAGGTACTCCGTAATGACTATGACGTTAAGACATCTGTCAGCTTAGTGCTCCCGTAACCATAAATATTGCAAAGCGCTCGAAACATAATTCAATAAACCTGATAACGTCCATCAAATTTCTGGATGCTCTTACAATAATATATAATCTGAAATATTTTGCTTTACTACACCGTAGTCAACGCTATCTTTATGATTTCAGTATAATCGAAAAGAAATTAAAACAATTCAAAATCAAAACTTCTAAGGTCACAGTTAAACACAGCTAAGTTAGAAATCTGCATCGGTGACAGATTGGTTTAAGGCTTGCCTAATAAATCTTAAGTTCGATTTCGAGCTCATGTATTGTGAATTTTAAATGAAGGATCATCTTCTTTTTGTAAATTTGAGAAACACAATAATGTTTGTATGACACAAACGTTATTGTGTTTCTCATGACCATCTTATGTGGGATAGAGTATTCTGAGCGAGCACGCTTCTCCATTTACGGTCCTTGTCGTAGCACTATGTTAAGTCGCCAAGTGATAGCGTATTGTAGATAAAAATTAATACTACAACGTGGTTAAAATCATTATAGAGTATTCACTCGTTTCGCCTAATACTGGGGCATCTAATGCGGAACGAACCGGGAAATGACTGGGAACCGTTATTTCCTTCAGTCCATTTAACATTAAAATTATCAATCAAATGCGAAATTGCTGCGGCGACACGTGCCCGGTTGCTCTTAATCTCTAACAATTCATCCCTTTCACCACCGGAAACCGGCTAATGTGGGTCACTAAATGTCAGCTCCGCTTACTCGAGACCAGGGCTGACCACTGCCTTCAACAAGAACAGCAACTATTTCCTCTACACAAATGAATTTCTTATCAATACTCATTAAATCAACATCAAACATGAGAACTGACCGAGCAAATTTTAAAGCATAAGTTATCAAATATTTATAAAAAAGTGATAGGTCTGCATATAAAAATCGGTAAAAAGTCTTTTAAGTTAAACGGTTTTCTTTATGTGCACTGAAAACTACAAAATAAATAAATAAAAAAACAATTAGTAAATAATAAAAACGTGGGGCCTATTAACTATTTCTGTATTACTTTCTGCTATAGGATGATGATGATGACGATTATAAGTCGTTGCAATCCACGCTTAGTATAGTAGAAAGTAATACAGAAATAGTTATTGGGCCCCACGTTTTTATTATTTATTAATTGTTTTTTTATTTATTAAAACTAAATTTTACGGATTTTATCGCGTTTATTATTTCGTTTGTTTATTCCCGACGTTTCGACCGCTTTGCAGCAGTCATGGTCACGAGAGGACTAAGATGACAGACGTAAAATCCGTAAAATTTAGTTTTAATAAATGTGTAACATTCGCGGAAATATAAGCAATCATTATGTTTTTTTATTTTTTATTTATTTATTTTGTAGTTTTCAGTGCACATAAAGAAAACCGTTTAACTTAAAAGTTTTTTTACCGATTTTTATTTTCTTGTTTTTAGTATTTAGTGAAATTGTCTACCGAATATTCTGACATATATTATATATTCATAATGACAGTATTCTGCTAGTGTAGTCGTATTATTTGATACCCATGTTGTGGTGGTTGTGGAAAAATATGTACCTAGTCCGCCATATTGGAACGGCGTCCATCTTGAATTTTAAATTTTGACATAATCATCGTGTTTTACTAGTGTAGCTTTTTCATTTGATACCCATATTGAGGGGTTAAGGAAAAATATGTAATCCGCCATTTTGTATCGGCGGCCATCTTAGATTTATAATGTTATTGATTTTACTATATTGTATTGTCATCTAAATTAAATGTGTATACCAAATTTCAGATCAATCTGACAACGGGAAGGTGCTTAAATTTCAATTTCTAATTTTGACCCAAATAAATTCCGTACGGGTCGAGCTAAATAAAACCGTTTAAAAAGGAATGAGTTCTATCCTCACCGACCTTGCCCAGGTGATTATTTAATAACAATAACCTTTGCCTTTTTCAAACGATTATTTATATAATTGTACTTTAAACAGCAAACGTATTCCATGATAACGAGAATGTAGATGAGTGGAAAACGTTAAGGAGGTACGGGGGAAACAATTTGTATATGCGAACGGCGGGCGCGGAAGATTAACGTGACGCTCGCACTACGAAATGGCGGAAAATATTTATACTGCCAGCGATACTGAAACTTAACCGAAGCGAAAATGATATTAATAAATATTTTATATCGTTAAAAAGATAATGTAAAAATTAGGGATGTGTTTGGAGATACGAAAAGATATCTTTGACCACATTATAGTAACGTTATGTAGAAAATTATTGAAACAAACGTTCAGAAACATTGTTTTACACCATATAATTCAAAATAAGTGATTAACCATATAATTTAGTATTCTAAACATCTTCACATAACCGGAGAGCGTTATAATGAAACATAAATCTACAAACATTGATCTTTTAAATATTGTAATGATCACCGTAATAAACAGGTTGAGAATCGCTGGCTGTAAAGGTGTTCGTTGGCGACTTGAAGGTGTGAAGGTACAGGAGCTTCGTTAAATTATAATATATTACCACAGCAGCGCCCTCAGAGGAGGAATGTCGTCTTTGTACGCCTTATTTGAGACACTTCCTTGTAGGATTTAACTTTAACGCTAAACTTGCTCTTTTAAAAAAGATCATGTAAACTGAATATATATATTTACATATAGAATTTATTCGCGATTGATCATGTCTTCTCTAAAAGTATTAAAACTTTAAAATAATAATAATGTTGACCTGTGTAAATGTGATGCCGCTGTTGTATACCAATTTCGTCACGTTGCAACAATTAAAATTAAAACTCAGCGACAGTTCATCGAACAAAGCGCAAGGTGACGCCACCGGTCGCCAAACAATCCGTGTTACGCTGACGCAACGGGCCGGTGCGGTCTCTGAACATCATCCAGCTGATGCAACGCGAACACAATCGCACTTGCGTAATATCAAAAAATAATGGGCACAATCATACCACTGTTTATTGTTTATTCGCGAAAGCGTTCGCGAGCCGTGTTGTGAAATTAAAAATGCAACGGATGTCATTTCTCCGGCGATATTCGTTCAGCGATTTGTCATTTGTAACTCACTAGCAATGTCACACCCATTCCATTTACGACATATTGTTAATTATATAAATAACTGAACAGCCCATTCAATGTTCCCACTGCTGCGGCTTCCTCAAAAATAAATAGTCAAAGCCTTTTATCCTGGATAGCCAAGTGCAAGACGTTCAAGATAACTTGATCTTTGAAAGAGCCATCACGACTTTATATATAAAGTAAATTTATACATATGCTAAAACTTCATGTAAATGGTGAAGCGTGTTCTCTCCTATTATATGACGGAACACGCCGATAATATTAGAAGCTGTTTCAGAAAACCTTTCCATATTATTCGTTCTTATGTAGTTTATTGTCGTAGTAGCAAGACGTTTACCTGATGGTAAGTGATACGCTTGCCCATAACAACGTGGTGCTAGTTAATATGGTATACATTGCACTCGTCGTCTTGAGATATAATGTGTTAAGTCTCGTTACCCCAGTAATTTCACTAGCTTACAACACCCTTCAAACCGGAACACAGTAATGTTTGCACTCTACTGTTTGGCGGTTGAAATAGGAGCTGCGGTAGTACCTACGTAGACGGTCTCTGACAAATAATAACCAATGCTATATTATATCATATTTGATATAAAATTTTTTCCGAGTCCACGTTTAAAAAATTAATTCATAGACATACCTCTATAAAAAATTCAAGTGTATAATTAAATAGTAATAAACGTGAAGAACCTCAATGATACTTAATAAAGCGCGAGTGCTACTTATAAAATATTAGGTATCTATCCACAAGGTCTCATATCAAATCCGCTTAAATTTAAAAACGTGAATTGCTTACTTCTAAGAAATTTCAGTTCATCAACGCGAAGCGGAAACTGTTCATTGACCCGCTTGGTTAGTGTTGCCATAGTTAATTAATACAAGCAAAATTGCAGAAAATTTTAATTTTAATTATAAAATATTTTTTGGTTTTGAATTTTACACAGTGGTTAAACCTTGCTGGAAACATACGTAGTTGTTACGTCACAGCCTCAAGCCAGTGAGTAGTAAGTTCCGCTTAGTAAGTAGTAAAATTAGCGCTGTACAGACAAGTCCCGAAAGTAACCCTCGGCGCACGCATATTCTAATAATAAACTATCATTAAAAGTCTAAAGTAATAAGTAAGTTTATGATTACCCTGAACAAATAGATGAACGAATATGTATTTCGTTATCTTTTTGATACAAAAAATGGTTATTTTGGTATTATAAACCGATGCAATAATAGACTCTAGTAGAGACAGAGTATAGACTTCAGTTAAGGTCCAATCGAGGGAACAACAAGAGAGTTGTTAATTTATATCCTTCCAAAAACTTGGCCTTTAACATAGCTTTTACTATACCACAACATTGAAATATTGCAATTTTTTCAGCATTACTCAAAATCATAAATATCCAATGATGCGTTCTCGAAAGCGGGACGAATACCAAAAATCGTTATCCAGCACTTTTGTTTCGTCGAATACCGTTGTTATAAATTATTCAGTTCAATTGTAACATAAGCAAAAAGAAAAAAATGCTTAATGAGGAATCTGATAAATTCATATAACCTATTTATATTCATAAAATAAGTAATATCGCAGAGACAAATTTTTGAACTGTCTTAGTATCATTGACTGTCAACATATGAGAGCCAGAGTATTTTGGAGCAAGTTTTGACTGTCTACGGCTTTATTATCACTTAAACTTGGTGCAAGTGTAGATTACTGTAGATAAAAAAAAAATTACCGATGATCATAAAACAACGAAGTCCAATGCCCACGAACGGAACAAGAAATCGAATGACTAATCTCAACGTTCAACACGGAACGGGAATCGCAAGATCAAATATGGCGTCACGAATCCGATATCGGATTAATTTTCAGGTCCGTGCCGAAACCCCTTTAACCGACAAATGCGGCGTAAAAGATAAAAATGTAGCGGTTGCCGCACTAGACCTGGACACGCGACCATGCCTCCCTGGTCAGAAGAATAACAAAAACTTCCTCACAGCGGCCGCCATTGATGCACACTACATCTCAAACAATTCAAAAGAAGTTCATAAAGTTCTTTTTGCGCTATTAATTAACTTTATTACTTTAAATTGGAGATATGAAGGATAAAATATATAAATAGAATTATATGAGTATGTCCAATGATGGTAAGTCGCCGTTAAACGTCTAAATATAACTTGTGTTTCGAGATGACGAGCACATTTTTTTTTATACTACTCTGCGACGAGACGACTAAGACGTTCACCTGATGGTAAGTGATACGCTTGCCCATGACAACGCGGCGCTAGTTAAGATGGTACACACTGCACCACATTGCGCTCGTCGCCTTGAGACATAAGGTGTTAAGTCTCGTTATCCCAGTAATTACACTAGCTACAGCGCCCTTCAAACCGGAACACAGTAATGTTAGCACACTACTATTTGGCGGTTGAAATAGGAGCTGCGGTGGTACCCATCCAGACGGTCTCCAGCAACAGAGACCTACCACCAATGTGGTATAGTGTATATCATCCTAACTAGCGCTTAATTGCTATAAGTCCGCGTATCACTTATCATCAAGTGAATGAATTATGATCCTGTGGATACTGCAGAAACTTTTTTTTTAGTTTCTTTTTGGCATGTGAAAATTTACTTTTAAATGTCATTCATGTGTATGTTTGTATGCTGTAAGTTTAAAGTAATTTGAATAACCTGAACAAAATAATTCCTTAAGTCGCTTAAGTTTAAAAGTTGTTGCATTACTTCTTATGGTACAGTTTCTACGTTTGAAAAAATCATTACGTTTTTGTCGCCAACAAAAAAATCCTGTCCGAGACGAGTTAATTAATTACTCATCACAAACTTCACTGACCATCGTCTCTTCCCACGATATTTGTCCAGACTCTGAATACATTTTTGTCACTGTACTGTCAGAAATGGATGCCTGTGATGTGTTTGTGTTATTATGATTACCAAAATATAAAAACAACTAAAAATTATTGCTTAAATTTTAACTAAAAACTTGATTTGTTTTAAATTCCTTGTTAAATAACATTTTAGGAAATAAATTTTTGTACGTTATTTCTCTACATAAAATATTAATTACTTATTTAATTAAACTGAACACCTTATTTTTAAAAGATATATATTAGCGGTATTTCACAAAAGTTTATAAGTAATCACCGCGATTATAAATATTTCAACGATTCAAAGCAAACGCCTGATAATCAGTTTGTTGGACCGGAAGGAATCTCGGCGTCCATTCAAATTCCGTGTCGCATAGTTCATTAGTTTCCCTGGCGTAGACAGCTGAGCGGTGCTCCCGATGTGAATGCCTTGCATCCGTTCCGCTCGGCTCTTGACCAAAAAACCTTCCCGCTGGAATGCCATTTACTCCGTCCCAACGTCTTAGGGCTGTCGTGAAGACAGGCAATAGAAATTTAGAAAATAGCAGAAGTTTTTGAACCTGTCAGCCTATTTAACTATTTTACTTTTAGACATACATAAAAGACAATTATATTCTGAGGGAGCACGCTTTACTATCTACGGCCTTATTGTTACTAGAGATCATGTGTTTTAACCAGGTGGTAGGTCTCTGTTGCCGGAGACCGTCTGGGTGGGTACCACCGCAGCTTCTATTCCAACCGCCAAATAGTAGTGTGCAAACATTACTGTGTGCCGGTTTGAAGGGCGCTGTAGCTAATGTAATTACTGGGGTAACGAGACTTAACACCTTATGTCTCAGGCGACGAGCGCAATGTGGTGCAGTGTATATCATCTTAACTAACACCACGTTGTCATGGGCAAGCGTATCACTTACCATCAGGTGAACGTCTTGCTCGTCTCGTCGCATAGTAGTATAAAAAAAAATGTGTTCAATACTGCGTTGATGCAGAGTTGGTAGGCCGATGATGTAATGAAGGATGCGAACACCGCAGGACCGGTCGATGTAGATCCTTGAGTAACGCCTATGCTCAGCAATGGGCACAGACTGATAATGTAATATAATGTAAACGAAATGTTCAATATTGATAAAAAAAATATATATACACAAAAAATATACACAATGTTGGAGAAGTAACATAATTTATATATATTTTAAATGCAAGTGACAATAACAAAAGATCGGACTAGGTTTCAACATGAATAGATTTCTGACTCTCTTTTGTGATAATTTTATTGCTATTTTTATATACATACGTATGAACCTAATAATATGAATGTGTACAAGAGTGAATTTTTTAATAACTCCTAAATAACGAATGGTAGTTATATGTTACAAAATGTCGGCAGCCCTGTATCCGTGCGACTATGTACGGCCGGTCAATCGACGGTGGAATTCCGTCAACACTTCTATTGTAGTTGTCAGCGGCATTCTTTTAACATCAATGCCGACGTTAAACGGATAGATAACACCTCGGCAAATAGGAAAGTTCCCATTACAGTGTCATGTCATTATTGCGGAGAATTCTCTGAATGCGCCTGCTTACTTCCTGCAACTACTGGATTGCTTTTGATGCAAATTCGTGTTGATGATGAAATGAAACCCTAAAAGTTTAATTTTTTCACTATAGTATATAAAGTTATTAAAAGAACTAAATGATTTCAGAAATTCATAGTTTATTATGATAGTAATACGACATATAACATTAAATTGTAATTTTTTCTTAGTTTAATTACCATGTAAACATTCAACGGGTATCACTAAGCTTCCACAAGAGATTCAAAATGTTGCGATCGATAGCTAAACTCAAATGTTTATGGATCGAAGCAGGAACGTCGGTAGAAGTTGAATAACTTAACCGCTGCTCCACTATGATTGTTATTCAATAATTTAATTAAAAAACTGTAAATTTACCGCTGGTAGCATTCCCGGCGGCCCTCATTCATGTCGGGGCATGGCAGAAGGCCGGCCCTCCCACAGGCGTCGGGCACGTACTCGAACCAATCTACGGATCTCATTTATTGGAGCGTACTCCGATATCGCCACCGCTAGTTACGAAATCGCAATGTTAATTCAATCAATTGAATTTACAAACTCTACCCAAGATATAAGAACACTCAGGGAATTTTTTGGGGCCACATTTGCCCTCAATTTTACATGTGTTTAAAAAGAGAGTAAAAGACTATTATTTTCATCTCTAGTTGCATATTTTATTTATATTATTATATTTATAACTATTTAAGTATTGCATATTTTTATATACATTTTTGTTTATTGTTCGTTTTATATGTATTTGTTGTTACTATTCTGTAGTACACCTGCACACTTTATTTTAATAATTGTTTTTCCTTTGTCTGGGTTTGCTGGAAGAAAACTCTTTTTAGGGTTAAGCTCGCCATTGTTCCATATATTTAGTTTTTTTTTTTTATTTAATTTCTGTGTATTTTTCGTGTATGTGTACATCAAGAAATAAATAAAATAAATAGACAAAGACGCCGGGAATAGTAGCCGGAACACAGTGATGCTGTTATAATGTTAGATTTACTATAGTGTTATGCGATCACCTCACCACTATCGACGATAATAAATTAGAAAATAACCCCGACTCTTATAATCAGAACGGTAACTCCTGACGGTAAATGTGTCTAACTGAAAATCAACTCAGCATTTACAACCGCAGCTCCTATTTTCATCGCAAAGCAGTAGTGGACAAACATGAATATGATCTGATTTGAATAAAATTTACTTCGCCGTACATTTAAAAAAAACTAATCGATGGATTAGATCAATGTTTAAAGCCCCACTATCGTCAATCTTAAGCCAGCTTATGCGGTACTTTGATATCATAAACGGTGCTAGCTCTTCACCGCGACATGTGTCCGTCAACTGGTAACATTGTAAAGTGTATATGGTGTTGTTTCGACAGGCATCTCCCGGCGCACGCCACTAGTATGGTCATAATGACGCCGGCAAGTGGTCACAAGTCATCGCCATCGCTCACACATCACACAGCGCACGCCGCACGACAAATTCCATATAGTGATCCGCCGTCTAAACAGTATTACATAGTCGATAAAAGAAAATTACAAAATAGCCAATAATAAAAATAACAATTTGCTTGAAAAGAATCGTATTATTTTATACAACTTTTCAGTACTAAATATTTACTATATAATACTACTTACAAAAGGATATTTTATAAAAAGCCAACAAACCTACACTTGGATAAAGTGGATAAATACTTGAGCTTATTAGAGAACGCTCCGAAACCCCAACAGAGGGTACATCAAGATGGCTTTTTATGGTTATATTAATAATGAAAGTTCTACGACGTTAAAAACATTACGTTAGTATGAGGACAAAAGAAGAAATCTCTACTCTTACAATATAAAACATCGTACAATCTTCAAAGAAGGCTTACATCACTATGAGCGCCATGCGCCACACAGCGGTCAACATTCCGTACATCAAGTATATAGATCGATCATTAAGTTATCTCTGAACGACTTAAAACCTCAGAAGAATGTCTTCCGCTACAAGCAGCACCCGCTATTGTCATTATTACAATTGCACATCACTCTTAATACCGTGAACCGACGCCGCAAACAGACTTTCGCGGTTTTTTAGATTATCATTTAACAGTAATGAAGCATGCGAATATAATCTTTTCAATATTAGATAATGATGAAGTGTATTCACTATTACCGTGATATTACAGTAATTATTACGTTATAAAACATCAATATCCTTTTTAAAATTGTAATTCAAACTATTTTAAACGGAGATAATCCCGATTCGCTCCGAATCGATGTACGAGCGTCGATCTAGCGATTCGATTATCGAATCGATTCGTTTCGACAAGTCGTCGTGCTGCCCAAGTACATTCACCTTGGAGCAAAACCACTTGCTCCAGTATTTTGACACGGTAACAGCTTTTGTCAGACGTCGTAATAAAACCAATAAATTATATCGTCAAACATATCTTATTAAGAATTTAGTAGGATAATAATAAAATGTTCTGTTCAATGAGTTTTTCGGTTTTACCATGAGAACAGTTAGCATGTTAGAGCCGTCATTGTTTCAATTTTTATTGTTGGGAAGTAATATGAACGCAGAAGACGGTCACGTGATGGTAAATAACCACATTCAAAAATCAATATTAGGAACTATACAAACTGATTGTTATATCTTATTATACCTATGATGTATATTACTATATGTATTTGTACACATAATAAGCTATTTTTCACACAATGTTTTCATTCACTGAAAACTCAATATAAATATTTGGTCAAATTAATTTTTATGTAAGGTGTATTACGTAAAAATACATCCTTAGAAGTATAAGAGCATTGCGAACTCAGATCGATTGGGTCTTGTTCGCCTTATGTTATGAATAAGTTACGTATTTTCCCACCAGCAACACACAAGTATTTCCTCAAGAAAAAAAATATAACAGATCCAATAGATAGAAATAATTAGGAACCTTTGTATAACAATGAGGCGAACAGCGCCGCGCAGAACAACATATGTGGTCCGTAATCCACTTAAATGGACCCTATCGGCGATCATCTCACTCAGCACATAGCTGTACTCGTACGAGGTTATTGATACGAAGGTTTAATACTAAAAAGGTTACATCATTAAGGAGGCTGTATCAGCAGATTTGTCATACAATGCATAATGGGACAGCTAATTAAAATAAAACCTGAATTAGTTTCGAAACGTTTGAACAACGATTGAATATAGTTAAAACCCTAATCAATTAACTACATTAGAAATCAATTAATTCAATAAAAATATTTTAACCGTTACGAGTTTCGTTTACTTCAAGTATCATCAGAGTTAGTTGCAGGCAGTTCACGTTTCTTTTACGTATTTTTCTTTTATGTTTTCATAACATTACAATATGCAAATTAATTTCTTATAAATACTATTATTTTAAGCGAAAACCGAATACACATTACGAAGCATATAACTTTTTCCTTTAATATTCGAGGAAGCGATAAGACGAGCGAGATGTTCACCTGTCTATATGATGGTAAACACAGCACCACATTGTGTCCACTTGAGACAAGGTCTCGTCTCGTTACTCCAGTAATTTCACTAGAGTCGAGTCCCAGTAGTGGGAACGTTAAGTAGGCAAATTGTTACGATACAAATCTTTTACCAACTCTTAAAAAAAGTCGACTTTTTCTTTGTATCATGTGATTTATCTATCCCTTAAATTATTCCAAATAGTTTAATATGAAATTGGTTGAAGATAAGTTAGTATTAAATGAAATACCTTGTGTCGCTTATATACGTAATGTCCGTTTGATCTTTGCTAACGGTACGTAAATATAAATCCGGCTTATCAAAACGACTCCGTGTTCTCGTATTTATTGCGGAACGGATGTTAAGTGGCTGCATTTAGTGCTTACGTGTTTATTGGCATCGACCTCGAATTGTTTAAACTGTAACCCGTTGCTTTATTGAGATGCGCTCTAACCGATTGCAGGAAACAGTAAAACAATCAGAACTGCCCCAATGATCTCGTCGTTTCGTTTGCTTGCTTTCTTTCCTATCTTATTCTTCATATAATTAGACGCATAATAACGAGCGCCTCACCAAAGATGTTACCGTGGTAAGGAAAGGTTTTACTCTTTGCATGTCCAATTTGTTCTTGTTGTAGCGACAGATATGTAAAAGTATTTACCTTTCGTAAAACCTAATAAAACGGCAAATATTATTACTTACTGATGGAAATCAAGTAAACAAGTTAAAATTCTACTTTTTCCAAGTTACACTTGTTTTGCTCGAGGAATCGAAGCGTGGCTTGTAACAATGGCGGTCCGCGTAAGGGCAATTTATCAAAGTGAAGTAACGCCGGCGTAATTATATCGTTCAAAGTGAAACACTATGAGATATCTCGGTGCCGCTAGCTTTAATGAATGTGCGGCTAGAGCTTCTTGCCATTACATCAGCGATACTATATTACACTAAAATGCTATGAATAATGCCACTTATGGAACATATAGCCCAAAAGTTTATATCCTTCCGCGTGTGGTTCTTTAAAGTACTGAACTAAGTTGTAAAGTTACTAGCTGTAGCTGATTTAAGAAATTAGGTACTGATGTCACGACTCTACTGCTATTTAGGATGTTCTTCTTGAATGTTAAGTTTTTTTATTTCAACATGCATTTGCTAATGACCACACCGGTCCCGCCCATCTTCTATCTCTTTTCATCATTACCTACTGCCACCTCCACGATGAAACTTTTAAAGAAGTCGTATACGAAAACAGCGCGGAGCGTGTACTCAGTCATCATGAAGATAATTACCAGATCATATCTAAATTACCGATGCGATGATTTTACTGCACAGCCGACTCGGCTTGATCCGTCACTGTGTGGAAATCAACTCGAGTTTGGAGATCACCGAATGTTGGATGCAGCAAACAAAGCCAATTATCATATCGTCGGGTGAGATGTAGGGCTTCATAGCCAGCGAACTGCGTTATGCTCTCATATTTATCAAGTAATGGTCGCGGAGTGTGCGTTTTTGTATAATCCACTTTACGTTTTAGTGGTTTCTTTGCTACTACGTTTTACATTAAACATTTAACACGCACCTACTTAATGTTAAAATGTTTTAAACACGCAACAAAACTGTTCTAACTAATTTTTCGCGTTCACAGATAAACAAATGTTAAACTAAGCTTACACGAATAAGCCGCTCATTATTTTTTTTTTGTAAACTTAATTTAACTTACAGAATTAAAGATTTTTTTTTAAATTCATCGTTACCATTAATATTTTTAAAATCTAGAAGATTTCGTAAATTACTTGACATTTGCAAATCTGAACATTCAAAATTTAAATAAATTTTCAAGAAATTATGATGTAACTATAATATAAACTATTATTTAATTTATAAGTTTAGCAGCCTGACGTCAGTTTAAAGGCGGCTTTCTAGCTAGTGAAATGACTACTAACGAGATTTGACATTTTGTGTCCCAAAGCGACGAGCATTTTCGAGGTACAGTATTTACCATCAGGTGAAAGTCCTGCTCATCGCGACGTTAAATTAAAAAAAAGATCTATTAAGTGTACCTGTAAAAACATGGGCTACTAGATTATGAAAGGTTTAAGTAAATGTAACAGATTGAACTGACGACAAAAAGCTAAATCGATTGTGCAGAGAGCGGTTGCGAGTCGTGGAACCACGACGGCTACTTTTTATTGTAACCAACGAAATAATAAAATTACGACTTTAAGGGATTACGAAATATAACAGTCGAAATCATTGCTAATGCCTGTTCACGTATTATTTCTCAATCTATTTCATATATTTCTTTTTATACCCTCATCCTCTGACGGACAACTTAGATCCATTTATATAGATGTTTTAATATATTTAAAATTAAATGCTCCTTTCAATGATATATAATTATTAATATATACATCTATTAAAAAAATTCACTACTTTCTTCATTACTTTCTATTACTTTCTTGCATATCTTTATAGCATTAAGTCCACCCCAAGCAGTCTTAGTTTAAGGTGTTAAGTAAAAATTCAACATATAATGAATTTTTTTTTTTTAGTTTACTTTCTTAACGAAGAAAATAATACAATCTGCTTTTGACGACATTTTAAATGTCGGCTAAAAAATTCGTCTATCAAATTTCAACGGATACAATACTAGCAATTTTTCAAATGGCTCCATTAGTGGTGTAATTTTAGAAAAGAGTGAGGAAAAGTGTGTCGGTAGTTACTACACAACTTTCTTTTACATTCTATAATTTTCGAGTAACAAATTATGTAGCCATCATACTTATAAATCAAAGAATGCCTTTGGGTACTTTGGATATCTGTTTGTCTTGTGTACTTCCCTTAACTTAGGATATGGAGGGAAAACATCAGAAAAGGTTAAACATGCTTCAGAAATCTTTAACAGGCATTTGTTTCTTAGATTCTTCTGATCAACATGTTCGATTTGGATATTTTAAAAGAAACACAGAAGAAAATGAAAATTGTAGGAATGGAGGCGCCCTAATAGAACGGGACACTTGATGACCACGACCAGTTTATCAAGACTGTTACCATTGCGAAGAAGGCAAACGAGCAAGCACCACATGTGACCAAGTCGTAGTTTTGTTGCTGACTTATAAATCACATGACCAATCTTCTTAAGTTTTACCTACGACAATTCAATTAAAATATAAAACAGTTAAAAAAAATTATATAAACGCTATAATGTTTCCGTGAATCGGCACTTGGGAGCGAGTGGTACACAGCGCCAGCGCCGCGCTGGTGGAGCGCTGCCCGCCCGGCCGTGACGCCGCCGGTTGATGACCGGCAGCGGAGTCGTTGCACGAAATTTTTACACAGAACTTCTTATGATTGGGATGACAGGAGCGGACTCTGTACACCGGAGAATAAGAGGAAATTTATCTTATTAATCCATACCGATTTTTTTTCATTCTACGTGACAAGAAAGGCGTTCACCTGATGGCAAATGATACGCATGCCCATAACAACATGCCGCTGGTTAAGATGATATACTGCACCACACTGCGCTCATCGCTTTAAGAAATAAGTTGTTATATGTCGTTACCACAGTAATTTCACCAGCTTTTAGCGCTTTTCAAACTGGAACACATTAATGTTAGCACGCTACTGTTTAGCGGACGAAATTGGAACTGAGGTGGTACCTGTCTAGACGGTCTCCGGCAACAGTGACCCACCGGTTAAAAGACACTTAGCTCGGTCTTTCAGCATTAGTAAGCGATGATTGTTGTGTTCAGGTTTAGAAGACGCTGTAGCTAAAAATTACTGAAGTAAAGGGACTTATCATATCAGCTAATCGATAATCATATGGCCACCTGTTTTTACATCCGGAAGATCTTCAAACGAACCTACTTTACAAAAGATTATAGAAGACATTTTTTATACAGGCTACAGAAGGCTCCGTTCGGAACAAAATGCTACGTTGTCCTGATAACTACATTTATACAGAACTCACTGAGGTTAGCTTTAGTAATCCCTAACGCTTTTCCTGGTGGTACTGTGATGGCTGGAGATCACGTCCAAGTGTCATTTACTTAAGAATCGAGAGAGCATTCTAACCTCACTTTTGTAATGCGCAGATATCATTTATTACGAGGTTATCGCTTTGCTTGTTTCAAATTCAAAGTAAATCAAAATAACACGAATATATTATTCCTCTGTTAGAAAGGTCAATTAAAGACGGATATTTCTTATTAGCAGAATTTCGCATGTTTTATAATTCAATGAAATTGAGTAATAACCACATATCAAAAAACAATGGAAGGAAAGAAAGAAACTGTTTATTCGTGAATAAGTTTTAGTAATATGAAAAAAAAGTACTTTGTTTTGTATTTCTCTGCTTAGCGAATAAATATTTTGAATATTTGTGTTATTACAACTTATTCTGATCTAACTTTCAAATTATTTACGAATTTCGATCAAAATATGGCCCTGCTTCGGATTACACCGCTGACGGACTTGAAGTATGAAAACGTAGGTAGTGAACAAGATTGACTAACTAAAGCACTCCAAAATATTACAAGCTGCATTGTGACAGAAAACTGAAACTGTGATATAGATTGTTTCATGAAATATTATATAGCTATCTGTTACTTAAGTCTTTTTTTATAAAACTTATTTAATTCTTTATTATCCGACATTTTAGATCAGAACAGATTAGACAACAAATCATTGTATCGGAACAAAAACATCTAAAATTTTATTTTATTTAATCTGTAATAGTAATGTATATGTAAGAAATCTTAAGTTTTTATTTCGGCTAACAAATCGAAATATTTCAAGAAAATAATATTCTTACAAGTATGACGTATTGAAAATTATGACAAATCTCATATAAACTGCATTATAATTTGCAGTACAGTCTTCCTCTATGTATTTTTATATTAGTATCAAAATATTTTATAGTTGCTGCTAAAAATTTAAAATATCCATACGCATTCAAAGATTATTTGTTAAACTAAGTGTATACTTTTGGAGGTTTCTTTTTTCTTCCGGTTCTCTAACGTTAACCGTTGGTGCTAGGAAACAACACCTGCAACAAAGGCTATTGACTCGTAACATTAACTAG